>JAKFQP010000232.1:427770-447726 GCA_023375905.1 Nycticorax nycticorax | reverse complement strand
AGCCATTGACCACTACCCTCTGGATGCGACCATCCAACCAGTTCCTTATCCACCGAACAGTCCACCCATCAAATCCATAGCTCTCCAATTTAGAGAGAAGGATGTTGTGGGGGACAGTGTCAAAGGCATTGCAGAAGTCCAGATAGATGACATCCATCGGTTTTCCTTTGTCCACTGTTGTTGTCACGCCAACAACATCAAAAGCTGTAGAGGCATGTAAAGGAAAATGAAATATGGTTTATATTAGAACCTCAGAAAGCATATATTTGCTTGCTTCTCATCTGCAGAGTATTCTATACATTTCTCATTACATTTATACCTGATCTTCACAGAACTTTTTTAACATAGAGTGAAAAGTAGAGAAAAATTAGTTCTTCCATACAGACGAGGCTAGGTTTAGAAAGATTATAAATCTGATATTATAAAAGAAGCGTGATATTTGTTGTTATTTGTGTCAAAATGGAAGTTTGTAAGAATCACCAAAGTGTCAGAATGTGGTAACAGTAGGTTATAATAAAACATATGTATGGTATTTTTGAAAAATAAATTCTAATAAAAGGACAAAAAAGCTAATGCATGAATTACATTTAAAAAAAATAATAATCACATAACAGTTTTTGGCAGACTTTCAGGAGAGGATTGACTTAGGTCCAAGTAGAATATTTCAGATAAAATCTTTTTGAAAATGCAAGAAATCCTAACAATACTTAGCAGGAGACAAAGATCATCATTTTCTGTTAACTGGAATGCCAGTTATTCTTCTGCAATCAGTAATAATGCTAAATCTGAAATTTCAAAAGTTTTGTAGTAACTTAAACACTTTTCCAAAGAAGTGTGCAATTTTACAATAAACTCTTAGCTTGTGTAACTGTTATTTTTATGTTAATTTAAGCTTTTACTCCATGTAAATCTTTCAAGTGGTACCCCTTTGTCAAGAGTAGCAGTTTCTCAAGTCAAAGTCCTTGTTTGGTCTGACCTTATTGATTTTGACATAATAATAAGTGATTGTTTCCACTTTTATTCCACGCTTCCTTCTGATGAATAAATTATAGGCAGGTAGTAAACAGTTTGTAAGATATTATCTCTATGCCATTACTTGTATTTTATGATATACTTATGTAATGACTTTTAAGAGAAATTACAAATAGACAATGATTTCAACTGCTAGCAGTGCCATCCATTCAGAATATAAGTTTCTGGTGGGTCCAATAGAGAACAAACTAATTTAGGTCTAAATATTATCTATTTTATAAAGCCTGTTACTCTCAAGGCTAGCATATAGAATTCCCAGACTGGGGTACTAAAGTCTATCCTAAGCTTGTGCAAACATTCTTTTTTAAACTAAATATCTACTTTCATTTTAAAAAAAACCAACAAAAAACCCCCCAAAAATGTTGGTTTAGGGCACAACAGTGTTCAACCAACTATGAATAGATATACCCTTTGAAAAACTTCAGTTTCTGGGAGAAAAACATCAAGTAGAAGTGAGCTGATTGTATCAGGACACTCCACCATGGATGTAAAAGTAAATCCTACTGCTATTATAGCACGACATGCTTCCACAATTAGTTATACATCATTTTAAGCAAAGTTCAAGTATTAAATATGACTGGTGTGGTCTTTGCGAACTTTAAAACACAGATGTAACAGAGAGAATAACTGAAGGTGGATTTCCAGAAATTTCTGGGCCTTCAGTCTAGAGGGAGTAAAATGTAAGGTCAGTTGGCTGCTCCAGCTGTCTGGCACACCATAACCAACCCACAAGCAGATCAGATTAGTGACTTTTAATGAGTACTTAATATATTTAGTGCTAATGCCTCTATATGCTCTATATAGGATTTATTTTGCTTCTCAGTTGTTGTTTGCTACCTCTTTTGATTTTTATCCTTTTTCAAGCTATCTTGTAAATAAGCTGCACAATTCTATTTTTAACATCACATTAAAACTGCTTCACAACATATGCATAATAAGTTCCTTTTATTTTCTTAAAAAATATGTACCTTTTATCCCCTAAAATGCTCAGGGCAAGGAGAAGATTTAACAGGGAATGCAGCTTTTGAAAGTCGCGCTAGATAGGCCAAAAGTAGGCTGATCTGCAAGAGGCAACAAGGGAGGAACATAAGAAGAAATTGCACTGAAACACAGAAAATAATGAAGAGTGAGAAGAAAAATGAGTAAGTGGGCAACTGTAAGGAGGGTTAAATGTGTCTTTATTTGAAAGAAATGGGGGGCAAGAGTGTTCTTTAAAGGCAGCTATAGTAAAATTATAATGTATAGAACAAACTCTAAAGAGATTTGAGATTCAATTTGAAAATGAGATCTTGTTCCGGTTGATCAGTTAAGTGTATTATGCCTGTCACAGTTATGGAAAGAGAAATTGTCACCTTCCTTTTAGAAAAAGGTTTATATTCAGTAATAGTGTCAAGTTGCTTAATTGATTTTCTATCTTTACAAAGAGACAATTATAAGCCAAGTAAGAATTTTTGCACAGTTCTAATATCATCTGCATTCTTGTGACCAGGAAGACTATGTAAAAATTCGTGTCAATGAACTTTGTGTCAATACTCAAGGCTGATTCAGAAATATGAAGTGGACAAAGAAATGAGCTATACTTTCAAAAAATTATATTTTGAGTCTAAAATTAGCTAATTTTAGGCTTTATTTAATATCAGAGTTACTACAGCTTTTAAAATGATGTGGTATCATATTTGAAATACAGTATACAGCAGAGAATAATTTATCTGAATTTAAGAACCTTCATAGGAGTAAACCTGCTACATAAACAGCTAAGAATTGTGAATACAGGACCACACTTCTGCTGTGTACTGGACCCTTCTAATGTCCTAGATAGAATCACAGAATCATAGAATCGCTTTGGTTGGAAAAGACCTTTAAGATCATCAAGTCCAACCTTTAACCTAACCCTGACATCCCACCACTAAACCATGATGAACTGAAACTTAATGGTATAATTCTGTTAGAATCTTTTACTTTTTTTTTTTAAATAAAAAACTTGTTTTTCTAGAGAAAAACTTCACACAGTAGTGAACTATATTACATTCTTCTTTCATACTAGTTCAGACAGTAGACTATGACAACTGCAACCTGATATAACTCAAGCAGTGACATGCCTGAAATATCCAGGAAAGTTACTCTTTTTTTTTATAGTACATTTGAGTAAAATGTCTTCCCTTCCCCTCATACATAGGATGATAAACTCAGTTTTCCTTCACTTTCTCCTTATATTTGAGATACTCAATATATATGGTACACCTTTTTTTAAATCGTTGAGGGTCGTTGGTCAATCCAGAATTCATGGTAAAGGCTACAGCTGAAAGACTCTGGAAATTAGAGGAATAATTGATATGAATTTCCTACTTGATGTGTAATAATTACAAACAAGTATCTGGAGAATACGTATGTAGACTGTGCAGCTGTCAGTAAGAATGAAATTTGGTTTGGTGTAGAACATCCAGACTCCTATTATTATAGGTAAGGTGTAAGTTTTCCTTGTTAATTCATCGTTCGTAAAACTATGAATAATTTAACCAGGTAACTGGCCAACCAATTTAGCTCATAGGATCATAGGATAATTCAGGCTAGAAGTCACATCAAGACATCTCTAGCCCAACTTCCTGCTCAAAGCATTTCTGAGGTCAGACCAAGATGTTCAGGGCCATGTCCAGTTGGATCTGAAAAATCTCTAAGGACAGAGACTGCATAGCCTCTCTGCACAACCTCCTCCACTGCCTGAGCATCCTCATGGGGAAGAGGTTTCTCCTCATTTCCAGTCTGAACCTCTCTTATTTCTACTTACACCTATTGTCTCTCATCTTTCCACTATTGGGGATTTTTTATTTTACTTCTTCAGATTAATTAAATACATGCTCTTGCTTAAATATATTTTAAAATCAAATCAAAACAAACAAACAACAACACAATGTTGTAGTGGGTTGACCTTGGAATTGGACAGAGTCATACCGCAATTCTACAAGGAGTTGGCAAAAATGCATTGCAAGCTGATTCCTTATATACACTTGCACCAGCACCAATGTTGTGAGTGTCAGCATGGAGCACCTCAGCCTGGCATTTGGTCCATGCTCCAGCTACTCTCCCGCAAGCTCCACTGTTCAAATGTGCTCACATCATTCCAGGATTTCTACAAGACAAGTCTGCAGCTGTTTCTTATCAACAAGGGAGACTTCACTCCATTATAGGGAGTCATTCTGGCATTCCTTCTTCCAGTTTAACCCCTTCTACACTTGGATTTTCTTGCCCTCCATGCCAAATCATTCTCTGGTCACACATTACCACTGCTGGGCAGTTAAAATTTGAATTTCCCTTTACCACCATGTTCTACAGTGAAAAGCCTGATTCAGTCTCCATGATGTCCTCCCAACAGGTTGTCTCTTCGTAAGGCTGAGCAAGCTCCAGTCCTTCAGCCTCTCTCACAGGGTAAATCCTCCCATCTTGACCATCATCATGGCCTCATCTGAACTCTCTCAAGTTGATCAATACTTCACTGGCAATGAGGAGATCCCAAACTGGACAGAGTAAAGCAACTAGAAAATGTTGTTCCACAGTAATACTTATTTCATGTTTGCTGTTTCTGTTTTAGACCTAACATAAATAAAAGTAAGTTTGTTTGTTTCCCCAAAAAAATTTATTTAACAAAATTATGACCTTTCTTTCTAAATTGTGCCTAACATAACCAAGTGTTTCTAGTAGATCTCTAAAAGCAATTACACTCAGTGAATATATCCCTTTTCAGACTGGTTAAGGCTGCAACAGGCACTGTTGTTTTACAGTGTTTTACAGGCACTGTTCAGAAAATAGGTATAATTATTTCTACTCATAAATGGACAATAGAAACAAGATAATTTCCATTACAGGGGACCATTCTAGTTCATCTAGTCCAAAGTATGGCTAATTTCAAAGTTAGATTGAACTACAAAGCTCAATCAAATTAATCAATAACACCCAAACAAGTTTTCAGTATCTCCAGCGATGGATATCCCACAGTCTATTTGGGAAATTTGCTTCAGTGTTTGATCACCTTCCTTGTGAGTTTTTTTCTCCTGGTAACTAATGGGAAGTTTTCTTGGTCTTCCACTTTGTTTCAGTAAGAAATGTTTCTAACATTCAGCCAGTTTAACAAACATTCTTGATATAAACATCTAAAAAGGGTAACTTTTTGTAGCTCATTATTAGCTCTCGAATGAAACCAGGCAAAAAAATAATAGAACATTTTACTTTGATTGACTGAAATGCTTCTCTGTTTCTTAACCATAGAAAAAATAAATATTGACACAGTCATTTGAGGAACATGTGCAGTATATGTTTTTAATATTCACATAAATTCATTATTTTCATATAATGAAACTGAAACAGAACAACATGTCCTGACAGATGTTGTTTTTATATTTATAAAGACAAGAACAGGATGGTGTAATTGTCCTTATTGTTGTTACTTTTTAAGAGGGAAAGCAAAGAATTATTCTTGCCAGGGAACTAGATATTAATGTGGTTTGTTTTTCTTTAATTAAAAAGAAAAAAAGAGGTTTCAGATGCTGACTAACTTTGCCTTTATTGAGTCTTGTATGGTTTAAGTAGTTTGCCAAGATTATGATTTCATTTAAGTTTAAGTCTTCTGATGAGATGATTCATGATTCATGGACAATCCCAATAATCTAGATTTCCTATCCTTTCATAATCAGCCTCAGATCAAGATAACATAAGAGTTTAGCCATGCTTCACTGAACAGCAAGAGACTTCATACTTCCATAAAAATGCATAACATCCAGGCTAAGTTATATGCCAGATAAAGAGCAGGATAGGATCCACTATTATCTTTCCGGTATGTCCTTGGGCAAAATATATCTGCACCAAAATCTAGTCTTTAATTTAAAGCAAAATAGCTTTAAAAAGTTTATCTTTATTATGTGAGAGAATGAGGAATTGTAGAGTTCTGCAAATGAACCAATCGATCATTAAAAAAACCTACTCAAATTGATTTGATATAGATTAGGAAGCCTAATTTTCATAGACCCTGAATCCCTTCCCTATGGGCATTGAGCAGAGGGAGTTCGCTCTGTTAAGTGCGTGTTGAAAACTAATTTGATTGGACAAAATGAATGGATTGTTAACATGTCATATTAAAAGGCCTTTGGTTTTCAGTAATAATAAGAATTAGGTCTGTAATCTCCATTTGCCACTACATCAGAAATAAAATATTTTCATTCTTTAAATCAGAAGAACTTGTGGTTACTCTTAGCAGACTTGCCTGGCATACCTTTTTCAGACAATGAGTTTGAGTACCCAGTGTTTGAGATGTATATTATACAAGTCAAGCCATGAGGTCCTTGTTTAATAAAAAAAAATAAATGTAAAATTTCTAAAATATTAGGCGTGTCCTGACAGGAACATTCTCCAGAGTTAAGAAAAGCAGTTATCCTTAGTTATTCTGCATATTGTGGAAAATATGTAACATTTCACTGGCCCCAATTAAGTGCTTGAGACGTGAGAGGTTATGAACTGATTATGCTTTTTCCCTCCATGAATGTTTAGGAGGCCATTAAATCCATACCAACACCTGATGTTCTCTCACCATGTTCCCTAGTTAATTAAAGGGAACGTAGGATTAGAAAGAATGCTCTAGGTCATTAAATTGCCTGGTGTTACAAAAAGCCACATTTCAAATTTTGTCATGGATTACAATAATTTAAAGGTATTTCAATTACAATATCCACCCCCTGCCCCTTTGGACCAGACCATAAGGTTTAACAATGCAATGAACTCCTCCACTTGCCCCTGCTCTGGCTTGGACTTATCCACAGACTGCAATACCTTAGGGATGTACCTGATCCAAGTGGAGCCTTATTTATGAGCCACAGTTTCTCCAAGGGTATACTTGCTGCAGCATAGACTTATCCACAGGTGCAGTAACGTTGAGGTTCACTTGTTCCAGCATGGCCTTCTCCATGGGCAACAATGTTTTCAGAGTTATACCTGCTCCAACCTGGCTTCCTCTTGATGAAGCCGTGCTTACTACTCCTGATGATTTTCTTGTCCTTAATGTGCCTGGAAATAGATTCCGGGATTAGCTACTTCATCAACCTTCCCAAGGATCGAGGTAAGGCTGACTGATCTGTATTTCTCTGAGTCCTCCTTCTTGCCCTTCTTGAAGATGGGGGGTGACATTTGCTTTCTTCCAGTCCTCAAGCAGTTTCCCCGTTGTCATGACTGAACAAAGATTGTCAAGAGTGGCCTCACAATTACATCAGCCAGCTCCCTCAACACTTGTGTGTGCATCCCATCAGGGCCCATGGACCTATGCTTAAGTATTCCATGTTTGCTTAAGTATTCCATGATCTCTTCAACCAAGGCTATGTCTCCCTTGCTCCAGCCCTTCTCCCTGGTCTCTGGGACCTGTAATTCCTGAAGGCCAGACTTTGTAGTTAAGACCGAGGCAAAAACACCTAGTCAGTACTTCCACCTTTTCCATGTCCCATGTAACCAAGTCCCCTGTTTCACTGAGCAATGGTCCCACATTTACCCTAGTCTTCCTTTTGCCACCTATGTACTTGTAGGTACCCTTGTTGATGTCTTCAGCATCCTTGGCCAGATTCAATTCTATTTGGGCTTTGGCTTTCCTGACTTCATCATTCCATGTTTGGATAATGTTTCTGTATTCCTCCCAGGTTATCCATCCTTGTTTCCACCCTCTGTAAACTTCCTTTTTGTGTTTGAGTTTGGCCAGGATGTCCTTGTTCTTCCTTGCAGGCCTCCTGACATTTTTTCCTTTTCCTTTTCTTTATTTGTTGGGATGGAGTTCTTTTGAGCTCGGAGGAGGTGATCCTTGAATATTTATCATCTTTCATGGGTTGCTCATCTCTCTAGAGCCTTGTCCCATGGGACTTTTCCAAGCAGATCTCTGAAGAGGCCAAAGCTCTCTGGAGTCCAGGGTTCTGAGCAGGTTTTTCACTCTTCTCCCTGCCCTTGGGATCGTGGTCACTGCATCCAAGGCTGCCTTTGATCTTCATTTCCCCAATGAGCCCTGCCTTGTTGGTGAATATGAGGTCCAGCAGAACACCTATTCTTGTTGGCTCCTTTATCAATTGGAGGAGGATGTATTACCAATGCACTCCAGGAACCTCCTGGATTGCTTATGCCCTGCTGTGTTGTTCTTCTAACAGATATCACAAACAATATTTTAACACATGCCACAAATAATATTTTCAGTTGCAAGAATCTTTGCAAGCTCACTCAAATTCTAGAAATTTGTAATGTCTGGGATATAAAATATGTAGGCCACATTTTTCATAGTATTTAGTGGAGTGTAATAACCAATTACTTGTCTGAGTTTTTCTTTTAGCCTTTACAATTGGCTCTAAGAATCACAACTGCTTATAAAGGAATCGCTTCTGAAATTTTCATTATGCTTGTTTTCAGCTCCTAAAGATCACTTGTCTTTGAGTACCAATTTTCACTAATCCTTGGGTATCTGCTTTTGACTATGTTTAGTCACAGTGCTTTTTACTTTTTGAACAGACTTGCAAGAGAATAATTTTCTCTGGAATAAAGAAACCTGTTAATGATCTACAACTTCAGAAAAATTGAAATCACAAAGTGGCATTTATTACTTAACTGCCTCAGCGATGTCAGCATTAATACAGCATGCAGTATGAGGGTGTGGAAAAAATACAGCCTCTTCATGATGATATAAGAAAGAAGAACATTTAGAATAGGAACTTGGGAGATGTGGAACTATTAATATAATAAATTATGATAAAATTTATACAATCTCTAATCTTCTCTACTTTGTTGCTTCCAATAAAAAAAAAAAAGACCTTGAGATAAAATGTATTTGGCATTGATATGCATGCCCTTTGGGGAATAAAAAAATACCTACTCCCTGGCTTTTACAGCTAAAAATACGTCATTTCTGACAGAATAATTATGATGTCATAAGTTTTTTTATGCTTCAGAAACATTCACCTGCACCATATTTTACACTTCAGAAGTGAATGAACTGTATCAAGAATTAGGGATATTGTAAATTCAGATTTCTATTTGTTCAAGATTATAATGCATCTAGACGAAAATTCTCAGTCTGCCTGAATTTCAGAAACATGAACTGTGATATAACATGAATCTTAAATATGAAATAATATTAAGAATTAGATATAATTCCTGAAATTCTTGGTGATGAATTGAGTTTATAAGCAATGTGTATGAAAGATAACAGCCTCCAGATCTTCTAACATTCATTAGGATGGTGTGGGGTTCTTTGAAATACAAGTGCATGCACAGTACTAAGATTGCTAAAATTATTAAAAGACAATGGCAGCACTTATATGTGTGTGTGTGTGTGTATATATATATATATCAAAAAATGCATTTCTTGCCACTGATGTATTTTTTCTCTTTAATCTTCATGTTAGGATATGCCTAAGGCTTTGCTCTTGTCCCTCTCTTGCCCTCATCTTCCTCTAAGATATTTTATTGAAAATTTCAACATTGATCATCACATCTGTGGATGACATCCTCCTTCAAATTACGTCTCACAAGTTTCTCTGTCTTTTGGTTTCTGTGAGCTGCTATCCACACAATTAGCTTCTTATTTGTTGCCAAAAAAACTGAAATATACCTTTACTAGCTGAAATATGATTAACTTCTCTATGTACTTACTAATTATTTTTTAAGAAATGTAAAACCTGATTGCCTTTTTACTTTCTTGAGCTTCATACATAGGAGACCATGGATTTCAACAGAGTTAGTCTTATAATTTTAAGAAGTGGGATAGATAATAAGACCTTTTTTTTTTTTTATCAACACTAGTAATATTGGTTTATTATTGTTTATTAATTTTAATTTCTTCTTGAATAGTGTTTTTCCCATAAGCTGCTTCACTTTCAATAAAACAGTTTTGTACTAAAAATCACTCACTAGAGAACTCCAAACAAGCTTCACAGATGCCAATTATTGTAGCTGACACTGTCCTCAATCTTAAAATCAATTTGATTGAAACTTTTTTTTTTAATAACTTTTTTTTATTATAATGGCAAAAAAAGCATCCCTGGAATTGCAGCATTCACTTTTTTTTTTTCCTTCTACTGAGAAAATAAACAGGCTATTTTTTAATTGCAGTACAGAGCATGAAACTATCAAGACAGTTATGACTGAGACATGTTAATGTGTTATTCCTGACATGTTATTTCTCTTGGTTACCTGAATCAAAGGGGGAGGAAATGAATTGGAGAATTAAATAGTCAGGAAATATGATATTAATAAGTAATTCATTGCATTGTATGGAACCAAAGAAGACCTTAGATGGCATACTGCACTGTTGTCTCTAACTCTTTTCTTTCTGCTTTGTCTTTCACTACTCTTTTGGCAAATGTGGAAAATTCTTATACTTGCTAATCAAAAGACGGATGATAATTTCACACTTTATCCTTCATTTTCTGATACCTGTGCCCCTGCATTACTTGTGATTCAGTAACGGTATTGAAAATTCATTTTCATATAAGAATTATAAGATGGCCTGACAACTGAAAAATGTGCTCCAACATTTTATTATCTTGTTAATACTGAGGTAAACTGCTGAATACAGTATGTTCAAGATGCACCAAACTGAAATACATGTTTTAGCCAGGTATTTGTTATATTTTCAATCACAAACTTTGTATCAGACTGCGACCTTCTGAAAAAAGTCAGGATTCAAGACTTATTAACATCATGAATCTTAGATAGATTGTGGTTTTTTGTTTGTTTTTCTTAACCTGAATAAAGCTATTCAAATGTTGCACAAACTGAAAGTAAATATCAGATCATATATGTGTGTGATTATCTATCCTCTCCTGGCTAACAAATTTTTCATAGTTAGCCATCCTCCAGTTGCTTGTCTTGAAGAAGACATGTTTGTCTTCTCCCTCCAAGGCTCATATACGAGAGCTGAAGGACTTGTATGTCTCCACAATGCTTTTCAGTCAAAATAAATTACCAAAACTCTAGTTTTTCAGTTCTTTAAAGTAATCTGGCTCATTTTTTGCTCTGAGAGATTAGGGACTGTTCTCACAATCCGATAAAACAGTGGTTTCAGGATACAAAATCTTCAGTCAATATTTGCTTATTTTTGGCATTTCTCACCTTTCACTACCTGTTCCCACTTCTGTGCCATGCATGAAGTACTCACACAATGTGTTGGTATCACTACTTGTGATGTGCTGTGAAGCAGACAGAAGATGCAACCCAATTAAAACATGCAAAAAATGTTTGTTAATTCCTAAAAGTAGTTGTGCAAGCCTTATCGGCCATTAAGGTCAGACAAGAGTGAGCAATGGAACAAAAATAGAGGAGGAAACAAGAAAAATATATTCATGTCACCTATGTAAATAAGAATTTTTCTATGTCAGCTTATCAGAGGAAAAGAATTTTGGAGAAAAAGAATCTTAGAGAAAATGTTAATGTGACCAGAGTATATCCTCCATCCAGTAAATGGACTGACCCTCATTTTCCCCAGAGGTCCATGTGAGATGCTTGAGATAGGAACATTATTACATTCAAAACCAAAGGTTCAGAAATATTATGAGGGTTATATTGAAGCAGTGTTTCTAAAGTGTGAAAACACAGTTTCGTGGTTTATTCTCCAATACATTGCCTGAGGGCTTGTTGAAGTTTTTGAGATTGTGAGGACTACTGGGATAGCAATGAAGGATTATGTAGAACGTAAGGAGACAAATCTGTTACACTCCTGTCTGTATGGACTTTTGGCAAGCAGACTTTCTTTAAGGGAGCTGTGTAGAATGGCTGAAAAAAGAGTTAAGGAGATAGATACCTATCAGTTAAGGAATAAGGATTATCTGGGCTCCTGTAATCAAACTCACTGCTGTTTTATTTAGCAATGTAGATCTACTCAGGTATCTCTGTCTGTAATAGTTTGGGAGCAAACAGCTTTTGAATTTTGATGTCAAGGTAAGATACCAAGGAAAAAACCAAAGTTTTAAAGAGAAAATACATCCAGATACTAGTATATAAAATATCAACAGCATTATATAATAAGGTAATGTTTAAAGTAAGAATTACTGAAAAGGTTGAGAAAGGTGAATAGAGAGTTTGGTAAATTTATTTATTTACATAAGTGAGGCTCCAGGGACTGACTCCTCAGTGAGCACTCTATGAATAAGGGCAGCCTGAACAAGCAGTATGCCTGCTTAGGACTTTATTCACAGGTTTTCACAGAGATCCACATAGCATGAAATACAGGAATTCTGTACTTAAACAACAGCCTAATATTTCCAGACAAAAAACCTTAAAGCATTCAGCTCAGATTTTAAGGCAGTTAGAAAAATATTAAATCTTATTGTGGATTTCAAAGTTGTTTAGCCTGTCAGGATAATCACAGGCTTTCTTAGGCATGTTGGATAAAACCATCTATGAGTGCTGTTAGCAGATCCTATGGATTTTCCCAGGAGTAAGCCAAATATCCGTAGATTAACTTCACGCTGATGTTCAGTGGTCCCAGAGAGTAAAACTGGAGAACACATATCTTCTATGAAGACACTCTTATGTAGGTATAAACTACATTTTACCACAATTTCCTGAGTGATGAACTATTAAAAATGTTGTGAAAATATGTTTTTCTATTCTGATAGCAAAAAAAATCTACTGGAATCTTGCTTTACCCTGACTGGCACACTGCAGTTCATCCAATGGCTATGCAGATTTAACTAAAAACAATTGGAGGACAGTATATCTGAGAAAGGAAACAGAACAACTATGTTAATGTTTTCATTTTAAGACCAGAATTCAGTAAATTCCTTCAGATTTTATGCGATTTTTATCCTTTCCTTTTTGTGACCAAGTTGTCACTACTGTAGCTTGGATCACACTCAAACAAATCACAGTTTTTAAAAGATCAGGACCTGGTAACCTGAAGCAAATATGGAAAGAGATAATTTTTTTTAATAGATTAAACTAGAGTGCTGGAAATGAAATATTTTATTTACTTTTGAAGTTGAAAGAATTGTCTTTTTTTTTTTTTTTTTTTTTTTTTTTTTTTTTTTTTTTTTTTTTGTTTTTTTTTTTTTTTTTTTTTTTTTTTATTTTTTTTTTTTTTTTTTTTTTTTTTTAAGTGCACTAGGGTGCTGAGAGGAATATTTCATTTAGAAGAATATTGAAATAAAGTATTTTGGCAATTCCAAAATGTAATGCTTCTTTGTTAAGTTGTCAGAATGAAATCTTTTGACATTTTAAAATTATTTCTTCCTTCTGAACAAAGGTAGTTGCAACATTTGCAATTGAATTTGATCTCCTAATAGCTTCTGTTTCCTTATTCCTCTATTTTTGATAAATGTTCCAAGCAGCCAGAAAATACTCATTATTTATATTAGGAATATTTCTAAATCTGTTAGGTAAAGAAGGACTAGTCCTCGGAAAACAACAGTGACTGTATTAATTAGTTGAGGTTATAAGGACTTAAAGTCTTCTAAATGCAGTGCCTTTCTGCAGATACTGAAGTTACCCACTGATTTTGAAAAAGGTGAGTCATGGTGACAGGACATTCCCAATGTTAGAAGTCAGAAGGAGAGGTTGGTCTACTTTTAGATTATATTACTAGGCTTTTTCAGAATAGCTCTAAATTCGTCGAGTGAGCAATTAATTCTGCCTGTGTCATTATTGTTGTATGGGGTCAATTGTCCTCTGCAGTGCCTCTTTCTGTTGACAACTATATTAGATTAAAGAGGCTACCTAATTTTCCATGCTTAAAATCTGACGAGATGAGCCCAGTATTTTTTATGTATGCAGTAAAGAAAATTTTGCTGATTATAAAGGCCAATGGGCAGGATACTGTTGCCAACTATAGGTGTTTAATGATGTTTTAGATATTGTGGAGTATGCTGTTTGGATGTCAGCTGTTGGGGTTCTTTCTGGAAGGAGAATTGGTTGGTTGGGAGTTTTTTTGTTTGTTATTTTGCTTTTTTTTTTCCCCATTAAAATCCAGATCTTTAGAAAGTCTGGTGTTATACCCACCAGATTCACCCAGAGGTATTGTACAGCCTAAGGTTTATGAAGAGCTTTATGTTTAGCAGTGAAATCCCATTGTTTGTTTAAATGGTCTTAGTGCAGTTTCCTAAAGGCTGGGCTCCAGTCTTAAATTAGGTATTAAGATATCTCAGATATCTTAATGCAGGTATGTATGACATGACATGAAGATTTCCATTCATCATGATGAGAATTTAGAAACTTAGTTCATGTATATGCACCTACTTTTACACCTTTATTTGGATGTCTGAGACCTGGTGCTGAAGCCCACCCTTGCTGATGTTAAAAACAACCAGGCAAAGCAAAAACCTCTTGAAAACACCCAACCAAAAAAACCCAGCATACTCAAGTTATTAAGAAACAACAAAAAACCTGAAATTGTATGAATCTTTAAACCTTTTTTCTATTAATACCGCTAGAATTACTAATGTCCTTTGTTATATATTTTGTGACTACAATTACAGAGCCTAAACAAAATATTACCATGTGAGAACCACAAAAAGAGTTTCAGAGTCTCCTGAAATCAATGCAGTTTCTCTTTGATAGCATAACTAATTTTCTGAAGAGAGTATCTGCAATTTGTTAACACACTGATTTATTTTCCTAAGGGAAAGCTCCAGTTTTCAGTTCTGGTAATTTGTCACCTAGCCACTACAAGAATAACACCTATAAATTTGCTCTGAGGCCTGCTCAGTCTAAGCACAGAAAAGTCATTTAGCAATCATAACTTATACTCAGAGGGGCTGCTATCTCAAAAAATGCTACAGCTACCTTAAAGCTACCTCTCTAACAGCTAACAACTCTCCATAATGGTTGCACAACATGGACAAAACTGTTCCTGCATACCACATAATTGTAATGATATAGTGCTGCTGAATGTCACTTGCAATGCTTTCCTTTTCCTTTTTTTTTTTTCCCCCCCTTGAAATCCAAACCTCCAGCTGGATGTGAAATTCTATCATCTAAGGAAATGTCACTATTATGTTGTTTGTGGTAACAGGTGCTAATATAGAATACACCTTCTTATTATTGGTGTTCATCTCCTTCTTAATAAATTATTATCCTTTCAAAATAAAAGAAAACCCCCTGAAATCATTATACTGAAAGTAATTTATTTCTTTGTGAATCTGCACTCCAAGTTCGTTTTTGTTTCACTGACTTTTTGCTTTAAAGAAGTAGACAGATGACTATTCTAAGAATGTAGGACAATAAAAACAAAATCAATAAAAAAGAAAGCTCTGTTCTTTTTAGTACTGATTGTTTTCTGATAAAATTAACAAAATGGCAAGTGTGATGATTCCAGTTCTTTTGGGATTTTACTGGAAAGAAGGGAAATAGATGGGAAAGAATTGAAGCAATGTATAAAGCTTGTGATGAGCTGATCCTGGCCAGCAGCCAAACACCCATACACTTCACTTCCCCCCTTCCCTTCCTCCCTCCCTCCCTTCCTGTCACACACCAAGAATCTGTGGGGACAAAATAGGAGTTAAAAAAGTGAGAAAGCTCATGGGTTGACATAAAGACAGTTTAATAGATAAAGGAAAGACAAAACAGCAAAGCAAAAGAAATTGCTCACCCCCTCCCACAAACAGACCAATGCTCAGCCTCTGTCCAAACAATGTCCATCTTGGAAAAGAACTCCCCTTTCCGGCTTCTTCTTCCTTTACTCCATCTCTTTTTGCTAAGCATGTTGTTGTATGGCATGAAATATCCTTTTGATTAGTTTGGGTCAGCTGTCCCTGCTGTGTCCTCTCTCAGCCTCCCACCCATCCCCAGCCTACTCGCTGAGGGGGCAGAGTGGGGAAAAAGGAAGTCTTGATGCTGTACAAGCACTGTTCAGCAATAGGTGAAACAGTGGTATGTTATCAACACTATTTTAGCCACGAATCCAAAACACAGCCAGATAGAGGCTGCTGTGAAGAAAATGAACTCCACTCCAGCCAGACCCAGTACACGGCTTAGTATTTAAAATTGTCTAAAGCCAGCACCTTATTTATGGTTTTCCACTTGTCTTGAATCTGCATACAACCTCCTGACTACTTCTTAAAAAAAAAAATTATTAACAATTCACCTTTATCTAAATTCATAAACCAACCTTGACTTTCCTTATTTTCCTCCCTAAGAGTTCATCCTTCAGCACTTTCACTATTATTGCCTGCACCATCTTAGGGATGACTTGAATGTTATTGCTTGCTTCTGGGAGAGAAAGAACATTTCATATTTATATGAAAATAAAAATTTATCAAGAGCACTATTTCACATCCCTTTTAGGCCAGAAGTCCACAATGGCAGTTAGCTGTACTGCAGCCTCCAAATGTAGGAATTTGTACTAGAAATGTGAAGATTATTATGAATGGTGAGCGGTAAACTATGTGTGTAGAAATGTAAAAAAAGTAAAAAAAAAAAAAAATGGATGGAAGGACTATGAAAGTAGGATGTGTTATGATTCCCTGTTTAGTAAATCATCCAGATTGCAGCACATATCCATGTGCAGCTTCTCAGGATGCACAGATAAAGGACAGTAAGTAAATCCTGATGGTTCACAAAAGTGAGTCAGGGTGCAGACACTAATTACTGTCAGCTCCTGAAAGCTACAAAAAGGCATATTCACATCTCTATATGGTCATCAGGTTGGTGTTTGCTACACACTGTACCAATGTAAAAAATCCTGGATAGGGGTGCATGGATGTAAATGTCCTCACGTCTGCAAGCTGGACAAAACACCTGAATCAACATGACTTGGTGGTAGTAGGTATGTGGGTAGGCATGAGACTGTGAGAACATTCTGAAATAAAATCATCTTCCCTTCCTGTACCTCTTACATTGCACTTTGCTACACTGTTGCAAAATTATATCCTACACAAAGACTGGAAACACTTTAGTCAAAATTACAGTGCTTAATGGCAATTCACGTTGTGCTCCAAAACTGCATGCGTGGAACAAGGCAGGATCATAAATCTTCTGTTACAAAATATTTCTGAAGTAGATATCCTATGAATGAAACCAATAACTTGTGTAGGTCAAGAGATGAAAAAGATGGAATAAATATTATTCTATATCTTGAGATTTAAAAGTAATTAAAATATTTACAGTATTCCCCAAATCCTCCCAGGAGGGCCAAAGTGACATTTCTCCATTGCCTTCACTTTCATAGCAAGTATCAGTTTGATGCTTCTCCCTCAGGCAGAATGTGAAACTGCATTTGCAAATTTCCTGTTTAAGGAACTGAACAGTTATTCCGCATGGGATTTTCCCCTTCTTGCAAAAAAAAATAATCTTCATTTTTTGTCCAAATCTGTGGAGTAAAGATGATTTCCAATAACAGTATTTTTAATAAGTAATGGTTTTGATTTTGAGTTTAGCTCTAGTCATGATGCTGTCAGCGGGGCTGAAGACCAATAGTTCTAAAGTCACATGCTTCAGTTGTTTGGGCAAATACAACTGCAACAACTGTCACCAGAACAGTTTCTCCCAGTCAGTTCCTAGACTGTTCAGGAAACAAAAGTTTTTCCACACTCAGTGTAAGTCTGAAAGGATTACTTCACATTTTGAAAATCAACAAGAAAAGCCAGGCTGAACTAATCAAAGCTGGAAAAGAAATCTGTAGTAATAAAATTTCTGTGTTGATACAAATGTTCTACATTGTATCAGATGTAGAACTAGAAGATATAAATTCTGGGTGTAGTGTTTATGCAACTAAAAAAAATAATTTAGAAGAAAATAAAAGAGTGTAAGAATTATTCACTGCGACTCTGTAGAATGCTCAGTTGCTGAATTTACTCCCCAAGTTCTCTGTATGGCCTCTATGGAGTGATACATGCTGCTAAAAGTACACCAGAAAGCTCATGCAGTGTCAAGAGCTACTAAAAGCTATGCGGTAAAAAAATACTGGGCATGAGGTAGTGGTAGTGTAACTAACTCGGAAGTGTAACCCTCTACACAGAAGGAATAGGATTCAGTTATAGTGTCCAAACAATTCTGGTTTAGTATTTAAATAGCAGCATGTATCTACTAGATGAGGTTCAATTTTCACATACAGATGGTTAGTGTCTTTTGAGGTGCCATAGCATATCCACCCTGACCTCTGGCAGATGTTACAGAGTAGTATGTGTCATCTTTAGGTGCTGTGTCTTATCTTTTAATCCCATACATATGCCTTACATATCCTAAGAGGTTTTAAATACTACTAGGCACTTCTGTGTGGCAATTGAGCTCTCCATGTTTAAACTCTTCTTACAGACAGTGAAGGCCTACTTAACACACTTAGCGGGCTCTATATTTGTTCCCCTTTTCAAACTTCACTGCTGCTCCAAAAAGTTGTTGTGAGTCTCCCTTGAGTCTTCTGACGTATGAGCTAATTCAAAGAGGAGAGTCTGGACTGCTATGATGACTAGCTAGAAGTTAAGCAGGGACATACCGAGATGTTCATGAATGAGACAAGCTTCTGTTGTTATACAGCTGACCCAACATTGTGCTGAGCTGCAACTCATTGAAGATGTTTTCATTCACTCATGAACCTAAGCATCAGTCTTCTCTTAAATTCAAGTGCCCAGCTGAACAGAATTTACTAACTCTAAGAACATGTCTAGACATAGAAACAGTGGCATACACTCCTTGCAGTATAATGTAGTGCTGATGACACATACCAAGGAAATAGGAAACCTGAATTTAAGTTGTTTCATTATGAGGAAATTCAGAGCATATTTTGCAGAAGAGAACCTTAACAGCTAGGTTATGAAATAGTTGAAGTAAAATGGAGGAGGAGAATAAAGTATTCATCCAGAGGAAGCTGTATGCCAAGCACGCTGAAGTCTTGGACACCTAATTCATTTTACATTAAAAAATAGTGAACTGAAAAATGAAGAGCTCTTTAAGAAGAAAACACTATAGAAGGCTACCCCCTTTTAATCCTGCACTGCAAATTACAAATGCAATATTCCTCTACCTCTCTTCCACTTTGCCATGTTTGTTTTCCACCTCTTACAGTGTCATGTTTGTGCAAAAGCAAGTATTTCTCCTGTTTACTCACACTCTGGTAGTTTTCACACTCTCCTGAAATATAGTTTTGTTTCTGAATCCTCTTATGCAGAAGTCAGGACTGAGCCTATCTTCAATACATCACAGGTGAGCACTTCAACTCACACAATGTTTTCTGAAAAAGATGAGAGGCACTGAACTTCTCATTTGACCACCTATTTGAATGAAAATCACCAAGGCTGATGTGCTTTGAGCCAATTTCATGTTGACAAGCTATACCAGGTTCTGAGCTAACCTCAGAATTTAGGTACTTCTGTCTTTCATCCCTGAAAGAATATGGACCAAGCCAAAACTAACAAAATGTTCAGACATCAAATTTAAGGTAATCTAGGATGTCTTTTAGTCTTACCTAGTATTAACAAGATTTTCATAAAAATTCAGCAAATTAACATATTCATTCCTTACCTGATTGTCTTTTAGGGAATATGCAGAACAGATTGGCAGACAGCTCATACAGCATAAAGTTAATACTGCAAACTGAACTCTCAAATTGAAAAAGACACCTTCTGCAAATGTCACAGTGCTTGTGATTTATCCAAGATAACTCCTCACATATGTGGTAAGGTTTTTGATGAGAGTTGACTTGTATTGTACCAGAGAGGTAGACTGATTTCTTGTCTATGAAATATGATGAAAATATTTCCATAGAAATAGATAGTCCTACTATCTTCAGTTCTGATACTGATCTTTCCCTGTCTCATATCAGCCAGAAACCAGGATTTAAGGAAAATTCACCTTGCCAGTCAGGACAGTAATGTGATTAGTCACACAGAAACAGAGTTCATAAGCAATTCTATCTTTCATGGAAATGATAAAGTGGTACAACAAAATAACTTCAAAGAAAGTTTGCCTGTAAGGTCAACTTGTTTTGCT
>JAKFQP010000232.1:384669-425703 GCA_023375905.1 Nycticorax nycticorax | reverse complement strand
AATCTGATGCATCTTACAAAGAAATGAGAAAAATATTAAGGAATCATTTATAGATTAGAAGAGAAATAAAATAATTTAATTATATATAGTTCATTTTATAAAGGACAAAATTTGTATCAATAAGAAAGTAGTCACTTGTATAGCTTTTGAGATGAATACTTACTGTGGCTTAATCGAGTTTCAAGTCCTGCACTTCCAGTCAGAACTTTGCCAGAACATTCACAAACAGGAGACTCTGTGAACCTTCTTTATATCATAATCCTCCAAATGTTTTGTCTTCATAACCTGTCCTTAAAGTCAACAGAGAACTTGTGCACCTATACCACAGAAAGATTCCACAAAACAACATCTAATTACTAGGCAGAAGATTAATTTTAAACAAAAAATAGTTTGCTTCATCCTAGACTTACACTTGTCATAAGCTTATGGATGAAGCATACTCAGCTTTCACAAAAAAGTAAAGAAAATCCTTCATGATCAAAGACTTAATCTCATCTCATCAAATGGTATATGAAGCAGAAGCTCAAGAAAAACAGAAAAATCCTTCATAAAATCCTTTCTGTTATCTGTTCTGAAAACTTCCAAATATGCTCAAACTTTTTGATTCTGTTTTATTTTGCTATTATATATTATATAAGCAAAAAAGGCTTTGTTATTCTATTTGTATTGAAACTGCCTTTTGGAAAAATGGCAGAAAACATATCAACGGAATCCACAAATCCTTTCTTGATTCTTTTCCCAAAACAGAAAGATACAGTTAAAGCAATTTTTATTATTGTCTCCGCATCGTGGGTATATCATGACTGCCAAAGTCACGAAGGCTGTTTACTTTATTTTTCATGTTATTATACAGCACTTTTAGCTCATGAAAATATTTAAATATAGACTGAAGCTAAATTCCTAGGCTTATTCTGTCCTGTTCAGTTCAGTTTTTATATTGTGTTAGTGTTCTTTCAGGAGCTAATTTGCCTAAACTTTTTGGGTATTTAAATCTCACCTGCCTCACTTACTTCCATTATTAATTTTTTTTTTTCCCCCCAGAAATCATATTTATTGTTACTCAGTTGAAAAAAAGCCACTATGTTATTCAGGAATTGTGAACTTTTAAGCATGTTTAGAGAAGAGCAATAAGGGAACAATCAATGAAAAGGCACTGGCATACTAATTAATTAGAAAAATGTGGGAGCTATAAAAAAGACAAAGAGAGATAGTCTATCAGTAACTGTATATTTAATCTTTCTCTATATTTATTGGCAATACATACATAAGAGAATGTGAAGAAAGAGAAAAAGATGTAACGGTATTGCCAGGAAAATGGAACAGTGGTTAAAAACCATCAGGGATTATTTGTGTCTATTCATCAAGGAAGAGCCCAAAAGGATTCTGCAGAAAATAGGCTCTTGTTTTTGAAAAACTGTAGCTTTCATAAGCAAAAATAATGGATTGTCAGACAAATGAACTTACAGTTCTTTCTATCTCAGTTACTTGGAATTTTGATCATCAAATTCTGCAAATATATTTTAGGTTGTAGATATTTCATTTTAAAACTAAGGCAATAAAGTCATAACAGGTATTCCTACAAAGAGTTTATTCTTTTAAATTTTTCACTTTGTTTAGGAAAATATTGAAAAGCCTTTCAAAACACAAATAAGTAAATACACATAAAATGTACAATTATACAAAGAGCTCTTAAACCAGTAGCTGAGGTGCTCTATCTCTTAAAAGACTCTCATTGACAACAGCTTTTAGTTAAAAGTAGTTAAAATTGACCACAATTATTCGATGTTTTCCATCACATTTGCATTATCATATGCATCACAAACGTGTATCTATAGGGTTATATCACCATTGGTTTGCAGAGGATTGATCATTTTATGATCAAAATCATTAGTTTTCTTTGGATCACTGATGCTGTGTAAAAAAGCTTTTCACATAACTGATAAACTACAGAGAGTTGATAACTATTCTTCAGTGTGACTACCTCAAAACTCTAAAATT
Organism: Nycticorax nycticorax; assembly: GCA_023375905.1. Taxonomy (NCBI): domain Eukaryota; kingdom Metazoa; phylum Chordata; class Aves; order Pelecaniformes; family Ardeidae; genus Nycticorax; species Nycticorax nycticorax. Next base: position 423,705 of record JAKFQP010000232.1, on the reverse strand, counting down.
TGACTAAGCTTCTAGAAATTGGTCAAAATTGTTAGTCTCGCTATATATTCACCATCTTTTTCATGAATAATCATGTAAGACATCTATTATCATTCAATGACAGATTTATTACTTATTTCCAGACTTATTTCATTCATGAATACCTTTATCTGACTAATCACATCTCTATGTGAAATAAACTGATGTCTTTTCATCAAAAAAGTCTCTAAAAGAAAGAAAATTAAAGTCTTTGCAAGTCTCCCATACATAAATAACATGAATAAATTACTTGTAATTATAAAATAATTGTAAAAATTTAAATAAAGAACTAAGTGTATTTGATTGTAACCTGTTGTGAAGAAACATTCTGACAGCTAAGAGAGAGTTTTATAAATATTCTCATATTTGCTATTAAAAAAAAAATCCAAAATAAAAAATTGGTGGATAATATAAAGGATGCCTTAAATTTACCTCACAGTACACCAAAATTAATTAAATAATAAATGTCAGATCCATAACTTTAAAGGAAAATAAATGAAAAAAATTAATTTCTTCTGCATCTCTTAAATTAAAAACATACCGAATTTCATTAAAAATTCTTACATTTTAACAGAACTTTGATAAACAACAGTGAGACTATTTTCTGGTTGTTTTGACAGGATTTCATATCCCACAGCACTTACATATAGCTAACTGAAAGCAAGATATTTACATAAGTTAGTCATTTAGGGCCTCTACATGGGACCAGATAGAATGGAGAGAAACAAATATCTCTATTCTATCTTAAAAGACATACTATGGGAAATGAGGTGCTCTCTGCTATGTAACTCCAGTCCTCCAGGTGAAGATATTTGTCTGAATCCATTGAAGTAAGTTCCTTCTTTTGGAAAGTAAAGTTCAAAGAAAAGAGCAAGAAATGCGAGGAAGAGGGAAAGGATATTGTACAACTGGTTCTCATTCCATTTTTCCATTAGGATGTAGGTCTTAGGATCTAGAAAGTTTTTGAGTCCCATGCTTACAAATCAGCATTTTTATTTTTTTTTGCATTAAAACTAAAAATCAAAGGTCAGATTTGCTTCTGATGTCTTCATGAGTGAATTACATCTGAGCAGCATGCTGTAACATTGCTATCTTATTCAAGTAGAATTGATACAAGAGTAAGGAAATCTGAATACAAACACATGCCTGTCTATACAGTTCTTCCATGCATTGCTCTACCAGCCTGTGACTTCACACCTGAATGTTACTGAAGACAGAAGGCTATATGATAGAATATGAGTTTAAAATGCATTTTATCTGGTTACTGAACAAGAAATATTTAACATATATAACATGAAGAAAAGTACTTCTAAACAGAAGGATGCACTTCAAATCTTAAAGGTGTGTAGTTCTCAAAACATTCACTAATAAAGCAGAGTTGTCATGCTCATGTAGGTCTTTTCTGTAGATGTCTGATTATTTTTTCTTCCAGCTTGCTAAAAGGTGAAGAGTTCCATGTTTTAGTTTTGGGTTTTGTTGTTTTGGGGGGTTTAGGGGGAGGTTTTTTCTTTGTTTGGGTTTTGCTTATGTTACATACATAGGAATGTAAATAAAAAGACATTTCAAAAAACCCCTCATCCTCAGTTCCCCAAATGTAATGGAAATAAACAAATGGCTTTAATCCCTTATTTTCACCATTGTTGTGTGCATATTTCTTTGCATTTTTTGCTATACAATAGATGTTTCTACAATCCATTTGCATAAACTTGGCAACTGTTCTAAATGTAACTGTTGTTTACAGCTCAAGCCTAAGATGTTCTTTGTACATTTGTTTCTCATTCATCTAGTAAACTATATTCTACCTTTTATTGAAATTGAAATTTATTTCTTTTAGTGAATTTAGAAAACATCATGAGAAACATGCATAATGTGTATAACATATCATCATGGATGTCTGAAGAATGTGGAAGAAAATCTAAGTGATCTAACGGGACCTCATTGTCCAAAAAAATATTTCATTTTCTTATCATTTGACAAGGAATGGTGGAATATAAAGGAATTAGGATTGTAGAACTAGGTGTCAGAATGACAAAATTTCCTCTACTATAGGAGACATCATTCTTGTCCCCTTAGAATAAATATTTATATCTGATTTCTTAAAATTTAAAGTGATGTCATGGTTTAACCTGGCTGGCAACTAAGCACCATGCAGCCGCTCGCTCACTTCCCCCTCCCTCAGCGGGATGGAGGAGAGAATCGGGGAGGAAAAAAAAAAGGTTAGAGCCGTGGGGGGAGATAAAGACAGTTTAATAAGAGAAAATAATAATAATAGTAATAATGAGAATGGTAAGAGAATATACAGAATATACAAAACAAATAATGCACAACGCAATTGCTCACCACCCACTGACCGATGCCCAGCCTGTCCCGAGCAGCAATCACTCCCCGAGCTGCGATCACTCTCCCCGCAAGTGACCAACTAACTGCCCCCGAGCATGATGTTATATGGTATGGTATGGAAGAGTTCTTTGGTCAGTTTGGGTTAGCTGTCCTAGCTGTGCTCCCTCCCATCTTGTTATGCACCTGGCTGAGCAGGAGAAGCTCAAAAAGTCCTTGACTCGTCTCAGCACTACTTGGCAACAACTAAAAACATCAGTGTGTTATCAACATTCTTCTAGTACTAAATCCAAAACACAGCACTATGTTAGCTTCTGTGAAGAAAATTAACTCTATCCCAGCCGAAACCAGGACAAGTGACAAGAGAGATATAAATCTTTAGTTAAACTGTTAAGCACACTTTGCGCTGACTTCAGAAATGGGTCTATCTTTGAGATTTCTTACTCAGTGCTCAAGGTGATGTCAAGACCTATGGGAATTTTTAGTTCACCAGCTAGCTATTGTACTTTTTCATTGAGGTTATGGTAAATTAGTAATTGCAATAAAATATATATTCTGTAGAAAACTCAGTTTTGACCCTCCTAACATTATGATAAACAAAATGTTATATAATTCTTTCTTTGCTCTTGTTTTATGTTTATTATCCTGGTATATGTGTGCATATTTTTTATATATATGTGTGTGTGTATAATATACAAATATATATATAAAGACAATGCATGCATACTTTATATTTGCATGTAAATTATGTATGCATGCATATATAGACTATATACACTATATAACATCTATAAAAGCAGCAGCTTCTAGTGTGATAAAATAGCTTTAGGCTTAACCTTGTCCAAATATTTGCTCATGTACCAAAATACTATTTTGGATATTGAAAAGTAAATGACATCTAAAGTAAGGAAATATACGTGGAAATATGAAAAGAGAAACTTCTTCATACACATCACAAGCTTCACGTATTGATTTGATAACCTTGATAAATTTCAGCTTTAGGATTTCAGAAATGCTACCTAGGAGTAAATCTGTATGAATATAGAATTATGTATCTAAAGGGGTGCTAAAGATTATGCAATTGTAATACTAATTGAAGTAAGAATCACTTTCTTTACTATTTTCTTTTGCAAATAATCTCCTAAAACAAACATGTTAGGTGATTTTCACTATAGATCATTAACTCCTCTTTATGTCAGTTGTCCTATTTCATGGAAACAGAACACACACAAACAGAAAATCATTGATGACTCTGTTTTGTATGATCCAGAAGAGAAGGTCAGTATAAACCAGCAGGGAGGGAACGGAATACTTTGTGTAAGAAAAAGATACAAAAATATTATTCAGGAGGTGAGGAAACACCAGTATTGCTCAAGAAAGAAGACAAGTTCAAGCCAAAATTATTTTTATAAATTGGAATAGGAAAGAATGCAACATCAAGTTACAAGGAAGGAAAGCTGCATCCTGATGAAAAATCATATCAAAGGTCAGCTTCTAAAAACTAATCCTTTATAAAAGGAATCACAGAATATAGGAAAATTGAAGTTGGAAGAGACCTCTGGAGATCATTAAGCCCAAACCCTCTGCTCAAAGCAGGATTACCTAGAGCACATTGCCCAGATCTGTGTCCAGTTAAGTTTTGAATTTCTCCTCAGAAGGACACTCCACCACATTTCAGGGTTGTAGTCTTTTCCAGTGTTCCATCACCATTACAGGAATTTTTTTCCCCTACATTTAAACGTAATTTCCTGTATTTCAGTTTGTTCCCATTTCCCTTTGCTCTGTCACTGGGAACCACTCAGGAGAGTCTGGCTGTATCTACTCTCCTCCCTTCCACCAGGTATTTCCACAGACATTTCCAACTCGCCCAGCCTCTTGGAATGTAAGATGCTCCAGTCCTTTAATGATTGTAATGGCACTTCACTGGATGTGTTTCAGTAGCTCCATGTCTTTCTTGTACTGGAGAGTCCAGACCTCAATCCAGCACTTCAGATGTGGCCTCACCAGTGCTGAGTAGATGAAAGATCACCTTTGACCTGATTCTGATGCTCTTTCTATCACAGCCCAGGAAGCTGATGGCCTTCTTTGCCATAAGGTCACATTTCTGGCTTATGGTCAGCCTGTTGTTCACCAGGACCCACAGGTCTTTTTTTCTGCAAAACTGCTTTCCAGCTGGTTTACACAGCCTGTCCTGGTGCCTGGGGTTACTTCTTCCCAGGGATATAACATTGCATTTCACTTTTTTGGACTTTATAAGTTTTTTCTCTTCATATTTCTCCAACCTGTTGAGGTCCCTCTCAGCTATCTGCTGTATTGACCACTTCTCCCAGTTCTGTATCATTTGCAAACTTGCTGATAGTTCATTCTGTCCCATAATCTAGCTCATAAATAAAGATGTTAAACAAATTTTCCCCAGCGTACACCATTAGTAACTGGCTGTTTTACACCTTGTCCAGGAGCTCAGCAGAGATTAATTTATTTGGGGCAGCGGGGGAAGAGGGGGTGTCAGTACAAATATTTACATGCAATTACAACTGAATCTTTGCTGTCTGGTTCTGCCAAGGTATTGCTTTGGCAAATTATGCCCAAAAATTTTACCTCCATACCAGATCTTGAAGTTAATCTCCCAGCCATGATGCATAAACTTGGGGTGACCCTTGTATTGCTGATTTTGACATCCCCTTTGCTTGCCAACCTGGTCCACCACTTTCTCATTTCACTGTCATCCTTTTCCTCCCCTGCCATTCTCAGTTTAAAGTTCTCATAAGATTGACTAGCTTGCTGACAAAGATGCTTTTGTCTCCCTTAGTCAGGTGAATCCCATGTCTTCCAAGCACTCTTTGATCCTCAAAGGAAGTCCACAGAAACTGCAGCCTTACTGCTGTCACCAGCTCCACAAGCAGTTGTTGACCCACAAGATCCTTCCCTTAAAGATTTTCATCTCGCTGGCAGGATTGAGGAGAAAAACATCTGGTCTACCAAGCTCTTGACCATTGCCCCCAGACACATTTCACAGAATCATAGAATCAGAGAATGTTTTGGATTGGAAGGGACCCCTAGAGGTCATCTAGTCCAACCCCCCTGCAGTAAGCAGGGACACTGCTGACTAGATCAGGTTGCTCAGAGCCCCATCCAACCTGGCCTTGAATGTTGCCAGGGATGGGGCCTCCACTACCTCTCTGGGCAACCTGTTCCAGTGTTTTACCACCCTCATTGTAAAGAATTTCTTCCTTATATCTAGTCTAAACCTACCCTGTTTTAGTTTAAAACCATTACCCCTTGTCCTGACACAGCTGGCCCTACTAAAAAGACCTTCCCCATCTTTCCTATAGGCCCCCTTTAGGTACTGAAAGGCCGCAATCAGGTCTCCCCGCAGCCTTCTCTTCTCCAGGCTGAACAACCCCAACTCTCTCAGCCTGTCCTCATAGGAGAGGTGCTCCAGCCCTCGGATCATTTTTGTAGCCCTCCTCTGGACCCGCTCCAACAGTTCCATGTCCTTCTTGTGCTGAGGGCTCCAGAGCTGGACGCAGTACTCCAGGTGAGGTCTCACCAGAGCAGAGTAGAGGGGCAGAATCACCTCCCTCGACCTGCTGGCCACGCTTCTCCTGATGCAGCCCAGAGTACGGTTGGCCTTCTGGGCTGCCAGCGCACATTGCCGGCTCATGTCCAGCTTTTCATCCACCAGCACCCCCAAGTCCCTCTTGGCAGGGCTGCTCTTGATCCTTTCTTCCCCCAGCCTGTATTGATACTGGGGGTTACCCCAACCCAGGTGCAGGACCTTGCACTTGGCCTTGTTGAACGTCATGAGGTTCCCACAGGCCCACCTCTCCAGCCTGTCCAGGTCTCTCTGGATGACATCCTGTCCTTCTGGTATGTCAACCCCACCACTCAGCTTGGTGTCGTCCGCAAACTTGCTGAGGGTGCACTCGATCTCTCTATGCCATTGATGAAAACGTTAAACAGCACTGGTCCCAGTACGGACCCCTGAGGGACACCACTCGTCACCGGTCTCCATCCGGACATCGAGCCATTGACCACTACCCTCTGGATGTGACCATCCAACCAATTCCTTATCCACCGAACAGTCCACCCATCAAATCCATAGCTCTCCAATTTAGAGAGAAGGATGTTGTGGGGACCGTGTCAAAGACTTTGCAGAAGTCCAGATAGATGACATCCATTGGTTTTCCCTTGTCTACTGTTGTAGAAAGCCATTAGGTTCATCATGTGTGATCCTTTTCAGGTCTCTCCTGGTGGTATCACTGGTGTGCACATGGTAGAGCAAGCAGGGTGTAATAGTCTGAGGGCCGGAGAAACCTCAGCAGTCTTTCCATAACATACTGGATTTGAGCACCCAGCATGCATCAAAGCTCCCTAGACAGCAGGTCCAGTTGGTAGATGGGGCCCTTTCCCCTCAGCAGAAGGTCACCCAATGCTGTCACTTGCCACTTTCTCCTGGTTGCTGCTGCAATAGTTAGACTCAGCCAACTCAGATGCTTCACTGGACAGAGCTCCCAGCCCCTCACCTGCTATCAGGGCACTAAATCTCTTCAGTAGCAGATTTGCAAGTGGTTCAAGAGCTTCCCTCCTAATGCCAGAAGCCATAAGCTTCCAGTCTTTGCAGGAGTCTTCACTTCTCACCTTGACAGGAACAGACTTTGCCTGCCCTTCCTTTGGTTTGGGTTCTTGAAGATGCAGGGTCTTGGATAAGATCTGGTTATCTCTTTCTGGTGATCTCTGCTGCTGCACAAAATGTTGGCCTCCTCCTGCAATTCTTTCCCTTGGTGACACAGACACTCTACCCCTGCCCATCTCTTGCAGGCAAAGAATCTACCTCCTGCTGTCCCAGCCTCAGCAAGTGGTTCCAGGTGTCCCAGCAGCCCAGGACCAGGATAGCTGCATCCTCCTTGGGTCTGGGCTGAGGCCTCTGATGTTACAGAGATAGTTGCTTCAGCAGATCTTGGGGACCAGTCCTTTCAGTCCATCACCACCATTGGTTGAACATGTGCACTGCCCTCAGCAGAGTTTCTGGCTCCCTTCTGTGTGGCCCTCTCTGCAAACTGATGTGTAAAATGCTACACCTGTGGGCTGCCTCTATTAGCTACACTCATACACAGGTAACAGCTCAGCTTTTACAAAAACTTACTACATCTTTACTCATCTTTATTACATTATAACACAGTACAATACAGATTAACCTATATCTGTGATAATACAAGGCAACGTCATGAATGGTGTTCATAATTTACATATGTATTAATGTAATAAAAAAAAATTAAAACCTTTCTTTATTTGCTGTAATCTCAGCATCAATTTCTTTCTTGTATACCTATTACAGCTTTTTTGTTAGCTTAACTTGATGAGAAAACTGGAATTGCAGATCAAATGATATATGAAAATTGTGAGAATTTCCCTCCTTGCTTAACATGTTATTATTTCTTTTGTGATTGTCAATAAACCTTTCTTGGTATTCTTATCTATTTTATTCTCTATGAATTTTTACTTCATCTATTATTTTCCCATCATCTGTTTCAGATTTCTTCCAATTCTATATTCTCTCTCTCTCAATTTCCTTGGTTTGTTCCTTCTTTCATTTTTTTAAACTCATACCATACAGTTCAAGAAAAAGGAGCAGGGTGCCATTTGGGTGCATGCCAAATGCTCTATTTAATGGCAGTAACATAAAGAAAAATACCTGTTTCTAGAGATGCTATGGATCCCCACTTTATTATTTAGAAAGTTAAAGTCTAGATAAGTTCAGTGTGATTGCACTAATTAGTGGGAAAAATCATAAAGGGTTATTGAACACAAATTTACAATAACTGGCTCAATTAAAAAAATAGTGTCTATAACTACATAAAGTTTGGAGAATTTAGGAGATTATATGCTGGGAAAATATTATGTGCCCCATTTTCTTTTCCTTCACTTGGTTTGTACTGCCAGTTGCTCTTCAAAACAGGTTGTCAGTTGACCTAGATGCAGGGCAATCATTTGTACATTCTTAAATTGCCAGGAATGTCACAAAAATGTAACCAATATTCCAAGTCATTTGTGACAGAAGCACATTTTTCAGTGTTCAGTGTTCGTTCTATTATGATCTTTTGGAAACCTCTTCCTTTGGTCATAATGTAGGACCCTTCCAGCTGTGAGTAAAATTTGTAATTTATAAGTGTATTTTGTGGCTAAAGCATCCTCTGAATGAAAGAAGAAATATTACAGGGAAGATAAAAGAGATTTAGAAATGCCACACTACTTTTATACTTCTTACATTTTTTCTAAGTGATTAGCAGTGACTTTGATCACCTGAAAACTTACCAGATACAATATTAATAATTCTGATCTACTCTGGTATTAAAAGATGCAGTTTAAAATTTCCCATTTTCAGAATACTCAAAATCTCTAAACTTACTCTACTGCAAAAATTTATTGCAGGAAAGAATTTTCCTGTTTATGTGCTCCTCTTCAGCTTCAAGAATTTAGACTCAGAGATTTTGTACTGAATAAAATATGCCATGAAACTTGGGAGACTATTGTAATAAAATGAAAATGAAAAAAATAGAAAAATTCTTTATGTGCTTATAGAATATTATGTGGAGAATTAAAGTGTTTTTCTACCCAGATCACCCAGAGATATGCTATTCTCAAGACATCGTTGCTTACCAGCAACCTGAAAGTTCCCATTAACAATTTTAGAAAATACTACCCCTAGCTAATTTGATTGTTTACTAGCAAGGTAAGATATATATATTTGATAACGTTCCCCATTTCCATAGTGCAGTTTCATAACTAATTTCCCACACAGAAAACTAATACTCTTCCAGCAATAAATATTCAGGAATTTGTCCATTCAAGAAAAGATGAGAATCCTGAGCACCAGATCTTGAAAACAGGGTCAGATTCTCAGGACATCTGATATGGGCCTACCACAGCCATCTTGGACAAGAGCCATCTGCAATCTATACAGGTACAGTGGGATATGGCCAAACATGACATTGCAGACAAAACCTGAGTGATGAGCCTTGGCATGGGTGATGGAACAACAAGTGATAGGAGAAAAATATCTGAAATTGCTGGAGAGATATAGCAGGATACCAACCTATTTTGTTAGCAGTCTGTGCTGATATCTGGCTATAAAACCCACCCCAATCATAGAGACCTGGGGAGCACTGTCAAGCCTCTGTCCAACATGCACAGAAGCAGGTGACTCAAGATGTCAGAGATGAGCCCTGCCCAGAGCTTGACATGGACACTGGTGGGAATGAGTGTTGTGTCTCCTCAGACTGGGCTGTTTCAAATCACTGGTGCGGTGACTGCGACATGTCTCAGCTAACTACAGCTGTGCATGTGTGTGTGCATGTGCATGTGTCTGTAAAACTTTCCTTGCCATTTCATAAATTGAGTTTAGTAGTATCACATTATTTGGTGTTCCTTTTTTCCCCATGACAGCAAAACCTATTACTCCTATTCCTACTGCCCTGTCTTCAGCTTCTGGGAGTTAATGTATGCTACTCTGATAAATAAGACAGCACTTCAGTTAATTTAATATGAAACTAGAACTCCTAATGAAATGTTGTCCTATTATCGATTTCATTTAAGGCTTAGAGACAGTTTTATACCTGCCATAAAAATATGAGTTATACAAATTCCTGGGTTTATCTTGACAGTTTGAAATAGGGTATATCTTCCATTGCTTCAATATCATTCCAGTAAATCTAAGAGTGCAGCCTCCCTTTGTGTAGATATTGCTTTGCTCTGCCAATCAGAGAAGATTAAGAATTAACAGGCATCTCTCACAGATGCCCTCTATTGTTAATAACAGAAGTAAATGGAGCAGAATATTAGACCTGATCACCAGCAGGTCACTGTTATAAGTCCTAAAATCTTCATGAGTAAGAATAATATAGGTTTACACATGGTGGGATCATCAGGACATTTTTGTTCAGATACTCTGACCTACTGTATGAATTAAGCCATGAGATTTCCCTTAATTAATACCACTTTCATACCCAATAGTTGTGGATGAACCGTATTCATGTCAATCATTGGAGTTACTGGTGATCTGGGAAGGTGTTTGACAATGAGAAATGGAGACATCATGACAATTTTAAAGGGGAAGAAGGACGATTTGGAAAACTACAGGTTGGTCAGTTTAACTTTAATTAAGACATTATTCTGGAAACTATGTCCAGACACTTCAAGGACAAAAAGTGTCTGGGAGAAGCCAGTGTGGCTTTGCCAAAGGCAAATCATGCCAGCATTGTGGTTTAACATCTGCTGACCGATGCCCAGCCCATCCCTGAGCAGCAATTACTGCCCCTCAACCAAATGCCCCCAGTTTATATGCTGAGTATGATGTCATATGGTATGGAATACCCCTTTGGCCAGTTGGGGTCAGCTGTCCTGTGTAAGCACTACTTGGCAAAAACTAAACCATCAGTGAGTTATCAACGTTCTTCTCATCCAAACCACAGCATTATACCAGCTACCAGGAAGAAAATTAACTCTATCCCAGCCGAAACCAGACAGCCAGACCAACCTGATTTCCTTCTATGATGAAACGAATGGTTCAGTGGAGAAGAAAAGAAATGTGGGTATTGTCTACTTTGGGTTTAACCGGGCTTTTGAAATGAACACCCATCCTTGCATTATCCCTGGAGGCACACTGAACAGATATAGCTTGGACAGATGGAACACTAACTGAGTGCAGAACTGGCTGAACTGCTGGGCTCATAGCATTATGATTAGTGGTATGGAGTCCTACTGATGGCCCGTTTTTATCCATCCTCAGGGGCTGATACTGGGATCAATGCTATTTAACATTTTTACTCATGACATGGATAATAGAATGGAGTGCACTCTCATCAAATTTATGGATCATGTTACAGGGTGGGAGGGTTGTATCTGTCATGGTCATAACCTATGAATGTTTCCCTATCTGTGGGTGTGTAAATGTTGTGACAGTGGGGTTTGCAGGATTCCATAATACACAAGGACTTGGAAGTTGCGTTTCTGTGAACTCCTTTATTACACGTTATTGTTAGTAAAGTAAATGTGTATATACATATATATGTGTGTATATAAAACAGGTTACTACAAAATGACTACTAGTAAGTGTACATGTATATATAACAAGTTATTACAGAATTATCACCAGTAAAGTAAGTATATATTTATGATCATTCACCTATATGCACAGCTATATGTATTATGTGAGGTGTTAATGGTGCAATGTTCATCAAACCACTCCCAGGAGCTCGGCTACTTGACAACAGAAGTCTGTCTGCACAGATGATCTGTGTCATGGAGCCTGGAGTCAGCCAGGCATCCCCAGCAAGGATCTGGTCTTTCCAGGAGACCTTGTGCAGACAATTCCTGAAGAGAAACTAATTTTTAGTAGGTAGTGATTTACTTTTCATACCTTTTTGGTGTAAATATGCAGATGGGCACAGGACATCAGTTCTTGGAACAGTTTTTATTCATTCCTATTTTCCTGGAAGGTCAATTTGTTATCATGATTTCTTTGTTCCATGCCCATGAAGGTTTCTTTGTCCTGACACCTACACTTCATTAGGGAGCTTATCAGGGATGTCTTGGGACTCCAAGATAACTAGCTATTCCTCTTTGGTTGTGTGTTTACTGGGTTGCTTTTGTGTCAGGGTTTGGGGAGGGGGTAGAAAATATGGTAGAGGGAAGGGCTGCTATTCAATGGAATGTGATAAGGTAGAGAAATGGTCTGACAGGTACCTCATGGAGTTCAAGGAATTCCTACACATGAGGAGAAATAACCCTAGGCATCAGCACAGACTGGGGATTGATTGGCTACAAAATAGCTTTGTAGAAGAGGACATAGGGATTCTGGTGAACACCAAGCTGAATATGAGCCAGCAATGCACTCTCATGTAGTGAAGGCAACAGCCTCCAGAGGCTACATTAAGAAGAGTGTCACCAGCAGGTCCAGAGAAGTGATCCTTCCCCGATATTAGCCTTCATTATGTTGTACGTGGAGCACTACATCCACTTTTGGCCCACCTGTCACAAGAGAAAGACTGACATATTAGAATGAGTCTAGCAGGAAGCCACCAAGCTAGCTGAAGGGTGGAGCTAATGAAGTAGAGTTGAGGAAGTCGAGTTTCTTTTGATTTAAGGGAAGATCTTACTGCTGTCTTCAGCTACCTATTGGAAGGTACTCTCCCTAGAGGTGCACAGAGAATGGACTAGAAGCAACGAACTTAATTTGCAACACAGGAAATCCTGATTCTATAGGCTTTCCAAGCAGGCTGTGGAAATGCTACAGAAACACACTCGGTATAGTTCTCATCCTACTTTTGACATTGCAGAACAGTAGAAAAAACAGTTCTATTCCTTGTTTTCATAACAGCTTTTTACTGCTCCAGTGGAACCAGTCTGAAGCCTGAGGCCAAAATGAATTTTAAACTAAGGCTGAATTGAATTTAAGTTTGACTCATTTACTCATTCTATAACTCTCTTTTGGCTTCTTTTTAAGCAAAATTATGAGGGTTTGGATATGCCAGTATAGTACTGGGACACATCATAGGGATATAGATGTGATTGGTGAAGACCAACTGTATTTCTGTTTTCTGAGTCATTGAAAGGTAAGGTAAATGGATACAGGAGCTCCTCAGATGACTCTAAATTCCTGGGTGTGGGTTATTTGATTTGGAAAGATCTGCTTGGTAGTTGCAACACAGTGCTGTCATTTTTTCTAACTATGAAAAGATGCTAAACTTTAGTGGTTGCTGAAAGGCAGCATAAAATTCACACATGATTTCTAGCTTTCGTGGTTGTGGGCAAAAAGTGAAATTACTGACATTTGAGAAAATTATACAGACCTAAAATCAGAAGACTAGTAAAAAAAGTATGTGTTTCTTCTACTAAAAATTAAGACAATTATTAAGTAGCTCTTAAAATTAATTTGCATATTTAAATGCTGTAGTTTGTCTCAGCTTGGTATTGCAGTAATATTACTGATAATTTTCTAATTTTGTTAACCTACAGTCATAGGCTATATGCCTACCAGTCTAAGTTTGTTCAAGTTAATAGGAATTTTATGATTGATTTCATAGGGCTTTACATGATATTAAATACTTATGATTTCAAAGAAGTATAAATAAAAGCTAAACAAGACAGTGCTGATTTCAGATTTCAGCCACTCTGGACACACTACAGATTTTAAATAATTCTATACCTCTGAATCCACTTACTTCTTTAAAAATATCAGTGTTTTTCCTCTGAGCTGCTGGACATTCCACTCAAATATCAAACAGCTAGCCAACCTCTCTTGGCAGGATGAAATTTTCGGTCATTACGTTATTATTCCTAAAGTTGCTGCCTTCTTCCAGAATCTACATCACTTGTGTTCTGGTTTTGGTTGGGTGAGAGTTACTTTTCTTCACAGCGGCTGGTATGGGGTTATATTTTGGATTTATGCTGAAAACAGTGTTGATAATACAGGGATGTTTTAATTACTGCTGAGCAGTGCTTACACAGAGTCAAGGCCTTTTCTGCTCCTCACCCCACCCCACCAGCAAGCAGGCTGGGGGTGCACAAGAAGTTGGGAGGGGACACAGCTGGGACAGCTGACCCAAACTGACCAAAGGGATATTCCATACCATGTGATGTCATGCTCACCATATAAAGCCAGGGGAAGAAGAAGGAAGGGGGGGGACAACGTTCAAAGTTATGGCACTTTGTCTTCCCAAGTAACCATTAAGTGTGATGGAGCCCTGCTTTCCTGGACATGGCTGAACAGCTGCCTGCCGATGGGAAGTGTTGAAGGAATTCCTTGTTTTGCTTTGCTTATGTGCATGGCTTTTGCTTTACCTATTAATCTGTCTGTATCTCAACACACAAGTTTTCTCACTTTTACTCTTCTCATTCTCTTTTCCATCCCACCAGGGAAGAGTGAAGGAGCAGCTGTGTGGTGCTTCGTTGCTTGCTGGGGTTAAACCACAACTTGAAATGTGTATTCAGTACTGAATAATCTGCTTTTTTAAATCGTTGTTAATATTTGCACTTTAGAGTGGCTGTTATCTGATGAATTAACAACATTTAGCTAAGCTTTGAAAGACTGCTTTACACATGTATGTGTGATTTCCAGAACAAGGAGAAACAAAGGGGAGGAAATGTCACTGTGTAGTTTGAGGGGGAACAAGGGGCAAACCTAAGAATAAAGCACTAGATTCATGATTTTCAGTCCCCAGTTGTATTTCTCAGACCCCTTTCTCCCACACTGAGTGCCTCAGAGGTGTTACACTAGACCAAAAGAGAAGACACTTTTTGAAGTGGTAATCAGTACTGCCAAGTCATGACACCATCCTGGAGATAAAAAGAATCAGAAATACTGTTTAGCAAAATACCTGCTATATCCCTACTGGTCCTGCACATGAGCCAACTTTACAAGGTCTCAAAAACCTACAGAATTTTATCAGGCAACAAGCAGATGCTTTTTACTGAAACTTTTTCCTAGCTCTACAAGACTACTTCTTATGTTTTTTTGTGTCACTGTTCATCCTTTTTCTCCCTGTCATCTTCTGTGCATTTCTTCCGTCAGCTAACCTCTCTTCCACTACCCACAGTTTTTAAAACCCTTTTATTTTTTTTACTGTTTTATATCAAGGAATTCCAGAAGCAATATCTGAAAATAATTCTGGCTTTTAGAACATTATTTTGCAGCCTTGCTGTGATTTGACGAGACTGTATGTTTTAATGTTTCTTAGAGTGATCCATCAAAGTGTATATTGTAGACACCTTGAACTTTTCAAGAATCATAGCTTCCCACTTGTCATGTATTTTCACATCCAGGACCTATTTCTAAGATCTGTGTGAGAGCCCACACATGTCTGTAAATTTGAACAACTTTTCTAAGCTGCATCTTCAGGTCTATAGCAAGTCTTTGCATTCATTTATTTATGTAATTTTCCATAGCCAAGCTATCACTGCAGGCTTATAAGGTGGATAATGTGAATATGTGCAACATATTTTTTCAAGAAGATATTTTGTTAAAAGTGCATTCTTTTACTCTCAGTAACAAGTTCTTACACCTCTTTGAGAATGCAATTCCACTTCTTTCTAGTATTTTTTTCAGAATTTAAGACTGTCAGGTACTGAATTACAAAGTCATATAATAATATTTGAAACTTTTTTTCTCTCTCTTGTCAGTTCAGATTAATTTACAATAGTTTGTAGAACTCTGATGTTTTAATTAGATTTTGGGATGTGTCAGTTAACACAATGTTATTTTTAATTAAACAAATACTATTTCAGTATTGTTTCTCATTTTCCTGTCTAACATATGCTTTCTAGTATGAGATTTAGCATTTGCTTACAAGGCATATGTAGTTTATGATGAAATTACTTATGTATTCTTTTTAATGTGCTTTAGGAAGACTGGCTACTATTTGGTAAAGTGTCAAAGATTAATCTAAAGATTTTTGTCTTTGACACTCATCTGAACCCCTGGAACATGCCTGGAATGGCTACACAGATGGACTATTTTGACTCATTAATTTAAATGTCATTGTAAGTACCTTGGTGCGACTAGATAAACATGTATACAGCTCTGATGTAAGCAGCCATAAAGGCAACCTGGTTATAAGGGGGAAATTACTGAACAGAAGAAAATGTCTTCTGAAATAGTAACAGAAATGTCTGCTGAAATTCCTGCCAGTCTGAGAGCCATTAGCCTGGGAACTAGGTCTGTTAATCAGAAGCATCCTTGAGAATTGCAGCTGGCATCTTTGAAGGACAGCTGGGTACCTCAAAAATGGAGACATTCTGAGATACCATCTATAAGCCCAAAGACAAGGAACTGTAACTACCACTTATCAGCTGAAAAGGCGGAAAATTATCTGGAAAAGGGGAAAAACATCCTCAGAAAGTAAGAGTTGGTAACTGCCATTGGCTGTTTAAACTGCAGGAACAGGAAAACAATCTGGAAAAATAAAAACTGGTCTGAGAGTGTAGAAAACATCATAATCTATTGGACGTTCCAGGTCAAAACCAGAAATTAATGTAATCTGTTATCCGTTCGAAGTGGTGATGCCGTATGCCTCCTTATGTCTCTGTAGTATAAAAATTACTTAATTTTTATACAAAATGGAGCTTCTCTCCCTGAGAACTTCCTGTGCTGCATGTACTTTTCCCTTTCCTAAACAGGTTTGCACAAACTTTTTACAAGAGCTTGGACTCTCTCTGGGGACACATGGCTGACTCTAAACTCCGTGGTGCAGATCATCTTTGAAGTGAGACTGTCTGTTATTTTATTGGTCTCACTCCGGGCCGACTTCTGGGATCTGTTTGGTTCATCCTCCCACTTATGGGATGGTTGTCCCCCCTTCTGGCATGGTTTGGCCCCCTTCTGAAATCTTTTTAATGTGCTTGTTACCATATATATGTATATATAAAGGTAATCTATCAAAAGTATATCTGCTGTTATCTTACCAAGAAGTTTGGTTCACTAGTGATAAATTTGTAAACTGTAATATTACATATACTTTATTGCTGCTATTATTGGGTGCCGCTATTATTGATTGTTGCTATAATTAGTTGCTGCTATACTATTTATCACTGCTGTTATTTATTGCTGATAGTAATATATAAATAGTTTAATATATACATTCACTTTATTAATCACAGATATAATTGCTAGTGATTTTTGTGGCAACAAGGTAGAGAAAGAGGATAAAACTTCTGTGTCCCTGTGTATTACAGAATCCTACGGACCACTATAATACAACATGCAGGAACTCAGTTGCATAAGAAACAGAATCCCAACACTTTGTGAAAGGAGAACCCCACTGTACTCGAACCAGGTACCACTCTGCAGAAGTGAAGGATCAGGACTCCAAAGCAAGCTGAATGAAACCAGAGGCAGAGAGATCCAACTCTGTTGACTAAACTTCTGCCTTTACCTCTTTCTGAAAGTAATGCCTCAATGTAATCTCATGATTCTACTGTTCTTAACCAAGACTCAGAGATGTTACTTGTGGGGGGCAATGTCTCATGGGGGTCAGCAGTGTTTTGTCACTTACCTTTTGCTCCATTTGTAAACCTGCAACCAGCACTAGTGATCAGCAGTGCCCTTATCACTTTAGGTGTTTTAGGAATCCAGACTGACTATTTGCACAATAAACAACAGGGAACTGGAAATGCCCAATTAATCGAGCCAATTCTGTGATTCTATGATTCTATGAATTAAATTCTAAGGCATGATTGAGGTTTTATGTTTTTTAGCTGTCACACCATCTTGGCTGAGGGTGTGAAAATACTCAAAGCACAAACCACCCTAGTTTTTTGTGAGTTGTACCTAGACTGTAATGTTACACAGTAACTGGCAATATACCATCTGTTTATATTGTTTTCCTGTCATTTGGACATGATTTTAAGGAAGTAAGGTGAAGTCAGAGAAGTGGATGAAATCATTGTGGTTCATTATGCCAAAAAAATAATATAAAAATAAAATACCCTGAAATAAATCCATCTCTGTGTAGATAAGCCCTGGGATTGAAATATGATTATCTGTATCTAAAATCCATTCTTCACTCTCTGTTATTTTTTCAGTAAATATTTGATACTTGCACTTTTTTGTGTCATAGTCACTAGTTATGAGGTCTTCATTTTATGATCATTGGAATTACAGATATTGCTCCTGGGATTTGTGATTTTTTACTGTTGATTTCACTGACATTAGGATCTGTGCCACAAAGAGTTGTTTCTTTCTGTATTGCTAAGAATAAAACCTTTTGTATGATACCAATTTCTCTTTGTAGATCACTGTGACTTTATGTGAGAGCAGTTTATTAAAATGCTAGTATTAATTCACAAAATCAATTCCCCCTCATGCCTTTTTTTTTTCCTAATGAATTTTCTTTATTGTGGCATTCTTTTGTTGTTCATTATAACTTTGAAATGCGTGGATATAAGAACAGCATAAGGTTTTTTTCATTAGTTATGTCCATTTCAATCAACATTTTAACTCAAAATCATTGTTCAGGTACAGTGAGGTGGAACAGCAAAGGGAGAAATAGAAGGGAATAAGAAATAATAGAAATACTGAGTCTGGTTTTTTTAACACCTGTTTTACCTTTGTACCACAGCAGACTTGCAGAAATGCAAAAATTAATAAATTGTCTTTCCTTTCTTCTGTTACTATGTTTCTGAGCAAAGTCTACCATCCCAAAATGAAAAAAATCTTTTGTTATTATGAATCCATACATTTTATAGAACAGAATCATAGAATCATTTAGGTTGGAACAGTCCCTTAAAATCATCACGCCCCACTGTACCCGTCCACTACTAAACGATGTCTCTAAGCACCTCATCCACATGTCTTTCAAATGTCTCCAGGGATGGGGATTCGACCACTTCCTTGGGTAGTCTGTTCTAGTGCCTGATAAACCTTTCAGTGAAGAAATTTTTTCCTAATATCTAATCTAAACCCCCCCTCATGCAACTTGAGGCCATTTCTGCTCATCCTATTGCTTGTTACTTGGGAGAAGAGACCGACACCCACCTTGTAACAACCTCTTTTCAGGCAGTTGTAGAGGGTGATAAGGTCTCCTTTCAGCCTCCTCTTTTCCAGACTAAACAACCCCAATTCCCTCAGCTGCTCCTCATAAGACTTGTGCTCCAGACCACTCACCAGCTTCGTTGCACTCCTCTGGACATGCTTCAGCAATGCAACGCCTTTCCTGTAGTGAGGGGCCCAAAATTGAACACAGTATTCGAGGTGCAGCCTCACCAGTGTGGAGTACAGGGGCACGGTCACTTCCCTACTCCTGCTGGCCACACTATTCCTGATTCAAGCCAGGATGCCATTGGCCTTCATGGCCACCTGGGAACACTGCTGATTCAGATCCAGTTGGCTGTCAACCAACACCCCGAGGTCTTTTTCCACTAAGCAGCTTTCCAGCCACTCTTCCCCAAGCCTGTAGCATTGCATGGGGTTGTTTTGACCTAAGTGCAGGACCTGGCACTTGGCCTTGTTGAACCTCATACAACTGGCCTGAGCCCATTGATCCAGCCTGTTCAGATCCCTCTGTAGAGCCTTCCTACCCTCAAGCAGACCAACACTTCCACCCAGTTTGGTGTCATCTGCAAACTTACTGAGGGTGCACTCAATCCCCTCATCCAGGTCATTGATAAAAATATGAAACAGAACTGTCACCAGGACTGAGCCCTGAGGAACACACTTGTGACTGGCCTCCGACTGGATTTAACTCCATTCGCCACCACCAGCCATCCAGCCAGTTTTTTACCCAGTGAGAAGTACGCACATCCAAGCCACAAGCAGCCAGTTTCTCCAGGAGAATGTTGTGGAAAATGGTGTCAAAGACTTTACTAAAATCTAGGTAGGCAACATCCACACCCTTTCCCTCACTATTATACTCAATGAACTTAAGGGTCTGTTCCAACCTAAATGATTCTATGAGTGAAGCAATACTGAGAACCTGACATTTACATTATATGCTTCTCAGGGGGCTGACTTACCAAAATCTAAGTCTTTCCAAAGAAAATATCTCTACAGGGCTGGCTGGTAAGAGTCACAAAAATAACAGCAGACAGACCTCCTTCTGGGACAGCCCCTGAATGTCACGTAGGATACCCAAAGACATCTAAAACAAGGCTACCCAAGGACATCTAAACCAGACATCTTCAGGCACCTGAATCACTCTCCCAAAATATTTGAACTTTTTGAATTTTTATGGATCAGCAGATCACACAGATTTCTCATTTCCATTGATTGATATAGTCATCATAAGGTAATCTCACAGAACTTTGTCTTTTTCAGTTTCTATCATTGGGACATATTTGCAGTCCCACAGTTTATTAACACTAATGTGATTATATGGGTTGTATATATGTATCTATAGATGAGATACAGATGTACATAGAGAGATATAGATATATGTGCAAGGTTGATTTTGCTTGTCTACTTTTTCTACCGTTTCTCTTTTTCTATATGCCTTTTGTGCCAACACTGAAACTACATTTTAATTCCAGCCTATGGGCAGCATTTTCTGCAACTGTCAGCGTTGAAAATTCTTTTCAGACTGTAGTATCATAAACACTTTATTTGGACTTTTCTCAAACAACTGCAATAAGGAAATCAGCTGATGGTTTCATAGCTACTGTCCCTAGCCACGGTCTTAAGAAATTCATACATATTACTCATCACCTCTTGACGAGGATTCTTATATGAGTTTATAACTTTTAATGCAATGTTGTCTTTACTATTAATTTTGAAGCTTTTTAAATATCTTTGGGATATTTGGAAGGATCACAATATTCCTTAAATACAAAGTTTCCAAATTCCTTAAGATTTCTTCTTTGCTTTTGTCTTAGTATGTAGCCCTTTGCTCTTTACCTTCTTTTTTTTTTTTTCCCCCCCATGCTGGGATGTGTCCTGAGTCTCATTCTTGCTAGTTCTCTATAAGCAAAAAGTAAATTACAGAGCTTTTTCATATGACCCAATATGGGATTGCTCTGACCAAATATAAATGTGCATATTTGATCTTTTCACTCCAACATCCTTTGTAGATAACACAGAAAAAAAAACAGAACCACAGTTTAGCTGATCATGAGACAGTTTTAAAAGTAGGTCAAACTAATTTAATGAATTTATTTCTCACTACCAAATATAAACAAAATCTAAACCGAGAATTTTAAAGTACTTATCAACACTATGTTAGCAAAATACAGTTAATGTGGGAAAATACAATAAGAAATGCTGGTTTTTGAAAATGGGACTGAAAAATCACAGTAGTGAAAATGAAGAGCAAGGCATTTTTTTCTGGCTTTCACTCTTCTGTGTTACATCTAAAGTACATATTTTGTCATATTGGCAAATCTGAAAAAAAATTCCAAACAAAACAAAAACAAAAAACAGAAGAGCCAGAAAACAGAAAACATTTTTCATGGCACACACACATGTAAACTAATAATTGATTGCATTTTAATCTTTTCAGTTACCTTTGAAAATTCCAGTAGAGTGATTGGTGGTTGTACTGAATTAAAAGATTTTTTTTCTGATTGCTCTTTGTTTGGAAGGAATTCTTCTTTTGTTTCTTTATTTTTTTCTGAGTCCCAATGAACTGATAAAGAATGTTTTTAAATTTATCAAAGGAAGCAGGATGAAATAAACATATAGTTTGGGTAGGCACATTAAGTATCTAAGCTTGGGGGGGAAGCATAAGTTTCTTAGCACCTTGATATGGATTTTGTTTATTATATTATCATAGAATCACAGAATCGTAGAATCATAGAATGGTTTGGGTTGGAAGTGGCAGCAGTAAGATCTGGGTTTATATGTAAAAAATATTGCAAAAACATTAGGTCAAGTCCATGGGTCACTGTATGCTATGATTCCACAGCAGCACTGCCACCTCCAAATTGCTGCTACTGTACACTGTTTACTTTGATGTTTTCTTTTGTTCCATGTTAGTACAGTTGCAAGGCCAAAGTGGTCTTAGTGAATGACAAGGGTGCCTAGATGATAAAAATTATTAATTATTGTGAAATTCTAATCTAATTTCCAAATAATGTTAAGGCCTAATCAAGGCTACCATTTTAAAATCTTGCTATTTTTTTTTCACAGTATGTTACATTATTTTACAAAAATGTTTCTGTCTTTGTATTTTACTATCAACAGCTAGGATATTGCTGATTATTTTTTCAATGCATTCCTACCACGGTAAAATAACTTCTTTTAAATATTAAATCAAATTAAATAATTTCAAAAGCTTTGCTGAACAAGACACTGAGTTATGCATGACAAACTTTTAAGAGTTTTCTTATGGCTAAGAGGATATTAGCTTCTTTAGACACTGTTAGCATCTGAGAGATTTAAATATTTCTGATGTTTTAGATTTTCATATATAAAGGCAAAGGAAGAAATTGCACATGTAACTTGTGTAATCCTCTGGGTAGCTTGCAAACTATTTCCTCTGTGCAGGGCAGAGGGACGTTGATCTGTTACAAACACCAACTTCAAGCTACAGAGATTTTTTTGTTTCTGAACAAGGTGACAGCTGTCATAATAATCCATTGTATGAATCCATTGCCTGAATTGTTCCAAAAAGGATGTTCTCTGCAAGTTGTCAATACTCCTCATAGTAAGGAATAAATCTTCTCAATACTGGTCTTATTAGGGAGCTTGGTTTAGGATTCATAAATCTTATTTGACATCTAGCAAGGTAATCAGACTGCTACTACTTTAAAAAATTCTTAGTAAAAAAAATAATAGAATGAGAAACCTCATTTTAGACATTGTATTGATTGTTTCTTTAAGCTAAAAATTAAATCTCAGCTGGAGGTGGAAATTTTTTGTCATCCCAAACTGAGGGAATGTAGCAAAGATTTCAAAAAGTTCAAACCACTCATAAGCAGTAAAACAAGTTACAAGTAGTCTATGGTATCATAACTAAAAAATACTATTTTATACTACTACAATACAACAATATTGTAATTTTTTCAAGCAAAATTTTAGTACACAGCACATTTCAAAAGACAAATCCCAAGGGGTTCTTTTGTTGTAATCTCATTTTTTTTTCAGACAAAGGGTTTAAAAAACTGACAATTTTTTTTTTTTTTTTTAAATTAACCAGAACCATAATAGAATTCCATGCAATCTAACATTTAAAATATATAGAGTAGAATATAAGCACATGAATACATCTTTGTGATGTGTATTCTTCATGTCTCTAGACATCTTCGTAATAAAATGGTTTACATGACATTACTAAAGACATTTCTTGATGAAATTTGGAAGCCAAAGTTCCTCGACATCCCAATGTCAAGCCAAGAACTGCTGAGCTGTAAATACCTTTTCCCCAAGCCCCATTTTCACAGTCAATACCAAGAAGACAGCACATTCACTAATGCATATTTCCTCTTACTTGTCACGGTTCTAAAGTTTTGACTAGGTTTTGTTGTTACCTCTCAGCATTCCCATATGCTCTACCATGCCACTACTCTGTGCTTCTCTAAAGCTTATACAAATTTTGTTGCTTTTTTTTTCTTTTATGCTTCTTTTCCCCAGCACCATTTTAAACTCAAATGCTAAAATAAAAATATTTTGTGTATTTCTACAAGTAGTAGAACACAAATCTCCTCTTAGGACCTTCATGTTGGAGAGGTTCAGGTGGGATACTAATGGTGAATGCAAGAGAAAAAACAATGACAGCAGTAGCTGACAGCAGGATACAGATGGCAGAAAAGTAGCTGTTGAGCTGTGATTGGTCTTCACAGAGGTTAGCTGACAAAGTTGTCAGGCATGTATATGGAAAGTTTAGCCTTAAGTACACCTTTAAACATTTAAAGATAACTACCTGTTGGATGCTGACATAACACAAATGTCACAAGTGGATGGAGCACATATAGACCTTGTCAGTCTCCATCAGTGCAAAGGTAGACTAATGAATTTCTCCCACTCCCAACACTATCCACTCTTAAAAAAAAATAATAGTGGAAAGCATTTAAATGTAAGAAGCATAAAGTCATTTAATATTCAGGAAAAATGTGGAAAAAAACCCCAAACGTCTGTAGAAAATATCTACTTTTGAAAGAACAAGAGTTTTTAAGTAAAAATCTGTTGAGAAATACAGCCACTTGAGTCATATACTTTCCCGTTTCACTTTCTTTTTTCAGCAAGCTAACATTTACCAGAACCTGAAAAGGCTTCCCTCTTCTGAGTTATAATTCCTAGCTATGTCTTAGCTTCAGCTGAAACATCTGTTCTCTGTCTCATACACTAAAATGACCCATTTATATTCATAACATACTTTTCTGAGTCCTTATGTGAGTATATAAGAACTTCTCAGGTCTCCAGACTTATGCCATATTAGTCATATTAGCTCATCAGAAGATCGCTGCAATCTACTTAGGCTGTGCTTAGCAAGGGCTTCTTGGAGATCAGTATCAGCTGTATGTAGCAGATGGTCTTAGCACTTCACCAAATCATCAGAAATTTTCCTGGTCCTGGCAGTTTTCTTGACAAGAGTTTTGGAAGTATGTGTACCTGTGAGCAATCAATGGACTTGCTTTCCCCTTCTAAAGTGGAAAAAATAACAGATTTCAGCATGTCCAGACTTCTGGCTTAACTGTAAATATATTTACAGATAGTTCCCAAATCTATTTTGTAATTAAATGCACATATATGATTAGCTGAAACCCAGTAGAGTCATTAACTGTTGGGACATTTTTGGTTTTCTCTTGTTCATATAAAATTCTGAGTGAGCTAAGATCAAGAGTTACCAACGTATATAATGAAATAATCTATGAAATAAAACATCAGCTTCTGTCAATGTTCTTGAACCAACAGTCCTTACTGAAATAGGCAGTATGTAAACATCACTTAAAAATATGCAGTCTAAATATATATATATACACATCTCAAAAGGAACAATCCAATCTTGATTTCTCAAGGAGAATTTAGACCTGTGAAAGCCTTGACGGAATCCAATCTGCATTATTTGAGCTTCATTTTGGGAAGGGTTATATAATCTAAATATTTACTGAGTTGTAACTTCCTAGCACCCTTCAAAAGCTTGTTCTATGTATGAAAAACACTTTGGTCATGAATATTAAGCAATAATTAATGTCAACATGTTTTAAAGAGTAGTAAAGGATATGCTGACAAACAGGAATTTAGTTTTTTCATATCATTGTACTAGAGAGTTAATACATGCACTGTACAAATCTTTAAAATGTCTTCAGTGTATGACAATTTTCTGCATTTTTTCTGTGTATGATGTATCAAATCTTATAGCCACCTCTGATTTTTATATGCCCAGCTCTTTTAAAAGTTAGCTGAAACCATACCCTTCTATTTGAATTAAATTAAATTTGCAAGAACAATAATCAGCTAATCCCTCTACATTTTGTTCTATTTCAACAGTTTTTTATCTCAACATTATTTCCCACACTAACTTCTTACATCCTCATGCAAGTTCCAGATTTTTTTCTCTGCAGACATTTTATATATGTTATTTGAAGCTGTCAGTATATAAAACTCAGAGATATCATTGAAAGAAGGGACAGATAACACATCATTTTCCCTTCTTTGTGAACTGCAAGGTAGCAGAATAACTTAAGCAGGATTTTCCTTCTATTTTCTTTTGGATATACAATGCAAGAACTGAGTGCTCAATAGAAGCTCATCTTCAAAAATATACTGAATTCAAGCAAAGAGTTCTGCTCTGAACCTGTCTAGCTGCTCAGATTCCCAAGGGACTGGAATCCCAGAATTTGGAAAGGTCTGACTAATTCCTTTCACCAGGATTTGGAAAGGTCTGATTAATTCCTTTCATATCTCACTCATAACTGCGTGCAGTGTGACTCTTAGAAGGTGCACTTGCAGTTTCCTCTGTTCACATTACTGAGATTCACAGAATCACAGAATCACAAGGGTTGGAAGGGACCTCGGGAGATCATCTAGTCCAACCCCCCTGCTAAAGCAGGTTCTCCTAGAGCATGTTACACAGGACTTCATCCAGGTGGGCTTTGAATATCTCCAGAGAAGGAGACTCCACAACCCCCTGGGGCAGCCTGTTCCAGTGCTCTGTCACCCTCAGAGTAAAGAAGTTTTTCCGCAGATTCAACTGAAACCTCCTATGTTTCAGTTTGTACCCATTGCCCCTTGTCCTGTCGCTGTCACTGCAAAGAGTCTGGCTCCATCCTATTGACATCCACCCTTAAGATATTTGTATGTGTTGATGAGGTCCCCTCTCAGTCTTCTCCAGGCTAAACAAGCCCAGCTCTCTCAACCTTTCCTCATAGGGGAGACGCTCCAGTCCCTTTATCATCCTAGTTGCTCTCCTCTGGACTCTTTCTAGGAGTTCCTCATCTTTCTTGAACTGGGGAGCCCAAAACTGGACATGGTACTCCAGGTTGGGTCTCACCAGGGCAGAGTAGAGAGGGAGGATAACCTCCCTCAACCTGCTGGCCACACTCCTCTTAATGTGCCCCAGGATACCATTGGTTTTCTTGGCAATAAGGGCTTGTTGTCTACCAGGACTTGCAGGTCCCTCTCAGCAGAGCTGCTACCAGCAGGCCAGCCCCCAGCTTGTACTGGTTCATGGGGTTCAACCTCCCCAGGTGCAGCACTCGACACTTGCCCTTGTTGAACTTGATCAGGTTCCTCTCCGCCCAACTCTCCAGCCTGTCCAGGTCCCACTGAATGTCAGTGCAGCCTTCTGGCGTATCAGCCACTCCCCCCATTTTCGTGTCATCAGTGAACTTGCTGAGGGTACACTCTGTCCCCTCATCATATTTCTATTTAGAATGAGTATTTCCTCCTTCCTTCACTAAGTGATTTGATCCTGGTCCAGTTCTGCAAAAATAAAATAAATCTTAGAAGAGTTTCTACAAAGTCAACAATTTTTTATTTTTTTTTATTTATTTGGAGTATCAAAGGTTGTCAACATTTCACACTGTTGAATGACACATAACATCCTAACACATGCTTGTTCTTTGTATCTTCAGAAAATATTTGAGACCAGCACATGAGTTCCCTAGTTGCATCCTGATTCTAAGTCACTACTAAGTGTTTGATCTTTGATATTGGCATTTTTACAGATTATATATATATGCTTATATAGCATTTGCTGACAGAACTATTAACAATACTGGAAGCCAGATCTGCAGTAGTGTTCAACTTCAAAATACTGTTAGTGTTATTCTAGTTTGGTAGTTGTTACAGCAACCAAAAGAGCAAAAATGCAATGCAAACAGAACATGCATGCTTGCTTCAAACTTAGGAATTCAAGATTGCTTTTTTCAGCTAGTACTAGCTAGCTTTACTCAGATTTTTGTCTTACAAGGGTGTTGTTCAAATTCTGGGAATACTCAAGAGTTCTCTCTAGTGTGGTCTGATGGTGCTTAATAAATTAATATATATGTTAATCTCGCAGAACATGAATTCACTGTGAGCTGTTTCTTTGCGTGCTGTTTTTTCAAACTCGATGTCAGATATAAACATGTATGACAGACAATGAACAGAATACTGATGCTTTAAATACTGAAAAGTACTGCTACATGAACAAAGCCTTCAGGGAAACCATCACTGAGTTTGTCAAAGAGTTGGTGGTGTTGCCAAGATACCTACTCCAGCTTCACCATTACTGAGAATTATACTGTCAAAGCAAGGGAAAATTCACATGGTTTGAGATGTCGAGCAAAATGGTTTGCCACCAGACAGTTTAGGCTTGGATAAAATTTCAGTAAATAAAACTCCAGTAAATAAAACTCCTCACTGACTTCTGCTTGTTAGCTTCTATATACATAGTGAATGTTAGAACCTGTTTACAGGAACTGTGAGTAGCTATAAAAAGGTCTGATCTTTCTACCACTGGGAATACTTGCTTTAAAACATTCTTAAAAAATGCTGTTCTAAATTCTTGCAAAAATATCTAAGCAAGTGTACTGGTCAGTTGACTGTCTTCCTCAGGCCTAAGGGCTACTATAGCTTAAGCCCACTCTTAATGAGTTTCATATTTTTAGTATCCATGAAAAGTTTTCTAATAACAGTCTTTTTTTCCCTTTTTTGAATTTTGAGGAGCTCTGTAAAGATGCTATTAGCTAGAGCACTTTTTGTCATTTAATAACAGCAGGGCTTTTTTTTTTTTTATGTCTTGCCTGAAAAAAAGTGGAAAAAATATAGAAACAGCCTGACAGTTTGTCAAGTTTTGCTGGAATTGTCTATAAACTTAACTTTGTCAGAATTTATATACTAGTACTTTTGTATTCCTGACAACCTCAGCATCTAGGAGATAAAGGTACTCACTCAGCTTTGCAAGTTGACTCTCTAAGATCAGTATTCTCACTGTTTGTCATCAATAGTTTTGCAGATGACACTCAGGAAAAACTTGCTCTTTAGTTTCTTTTTTTTAAAATCAACTTAAAATGCACCTAAAGCACTCTAATTTGAGTCATCATAAATCTTCTAAAGCCCTGAAAGAGCATTGGTTCCCTCAGGGTCCTCATTAAGACTTGCAAATTTTAAAAAGTGGCTTGTTTTGGTGGTCTTTGTAACTATGTAGTTCTGTGCACCATAAGCTCCAGAAATCTTAGGGTTTATACTCAATCTTAGCTTTTTGTACTAAACAAAACAGAAAGTATTTGGAGGATATGGGATTTCAGCAAAAATGGGAAATATTGTCAGTGATAGAGAAATTTACTGTGTGATGGAATACTAACCAAGCACAAAAAATATTTTTACTTGGTTTTCAACACAAGAAAACAAAACTCTTCAAAGATGTTCTGAAAATGTATGTGTGTGTCTGTGTGTGTTTAAAGATTATCAGTTTGGCATACAGTGAGCACATGTTAAAAACTTCACTTTGCTTAATGGGTTGATGTACCTTTGTGAGCAGTGATGTAACTTATTTACAATTTTCTCTGTTAAGTGTGAAAATACAACTGATGCCATCAGCATGTTGAATAAATACTCTCAAAAAAACCCCCACTCCAAACCAACAGTGAGAAATGGTCCTTTTCTATGTCTCTTGCCAATTACAATGATCCATTTCTACATACCCTGTAGCTGGATGTAGAAGAAACGTACTACAAATGTGAGATATTAAAAATATGACTATAGGTACAAAATGTTGATAGTTTTTCACTTCAAGGAACTCAGCCACAGAAACAAGGCTTGTATAGAATTTCTGTCTCTAGCTTTGTCAGTGATAAACCACAACAGACTTGTATGTGAGTCTTCCTCATTTATTGAATACAAATGGGCGTCAGTAAGAAATGGCCTCCTTAACATCTAAAATGATGGTCTACAAGTGGTAGTATACAAGAGACTAATGAACTTCAGACAGCTAATGTACTTTCCTGATATTAAAAAAGCAAAAAAAAATCCCAAACAAAAACAAAACAAACAAAAAAAAAGAGAAAAAAACAGCAAAGAAAAAGTAAGGAAGGAATATAAATATCTGGAGTTACTAAGGTTTCATACGCCACTTCTTCTACATTCAGGAACCTAAACTTTGCCCAATGGCTTTCCAGGTACCCAGATGTTTTATTCTGGTCTTGCTTCTTATGCCCAAAAGCTGAATTACCAGCATTCATGGGCAGAAAATCTGCTGTATCTCAAATTACATTGACTAAAAATGTAAATAAGAGGGAAATTTAATGACTAGATTTACAAATAGCTTTAGCTTTAAAGTTTTAGTGACAAAAATAATCCAGAAATTATTCTTTTGTTTTGGGTTACATCTTGTTAAAAATTCTCTGGAATTTTGTATGACATCTTAGAATTAGAATTAGTTCAAAACTTTTCTTTAAAATTTGTGATGAAAAAGTTCTGTCAGTTAAAGTTTTCTATGGCATTTGGTTCATCATCACAGCAGAGGGGTATAATAGGGGTTTTTTGGTGGGGTTTTTTCTGTACAGTCCAGAATTTAAGATTTTATGTAATTTTATTTTACATTTTAGTCTTTCTTTGTAGGTTATTAATGTAAATTTATTCCATCAATACAAATTTACTAGAATCTTAAGTGAAACTTCCTATATGCCTATTTAGAAATTCTAGGTTAATAATGAGGCAGTTAAACCAGTTGTGTTTGGAAACAAACAATAAAGGCAAGAGCAAAAAGATGACAGAGAGAAAAAAATGTTGATATTGTGAAAACTTCTATGCCTGTATTACTAGGAGCTTCATATGTGAAAATAATTAAGATTACATATAACTAAGTTATTGGTGATTTTCACTTTATTTTACTCAGGCAAGGATTTTTTTCCCTGGCTTATCTATAACAAAAACAAGAAGTAACTAATGGGCCAGATGTTCATAAAGTGTTTATCAATAAAATGTTCTTGGATTGTCCCTGAAGCTATTGAATAAAGAAATCAAATGCTAGACTAAAGAAAGCATTTTCAGATTACATTGCAATTCCAATATTTGATCTGCAAAAGCAAATAAAAAGCTTTTTAATAATTTTATAAGGAAAGCCAAAACATTACCAGGTTGTATAATGTGCAAGTACTACATCATTTCATTTTGATATGTTATGAAAATAGGATGTTAAGTCATGTTTTAACTATTTCAAATTGATTATTCATCAACTCCTCTATTTGTGAAGGTGAAAACAGTTATTAATTATACATGCTATCTTATGTATATTAATATATATGATTCTATATATGCATTCAAATGAGTTGGTGGGGAAACAATATATCTACATTTTGAATAAAAATTTGCAGTTTTAGATAGATGGGAAGAAACTGATCCAAATTCCCAGTTAATTTCACTTAGTTAACCAAACCTCACTAAACACTGAAAGTACAGAACACCCTATATTTCTGTAAAGCACAGATTTCTCATAATCATAATCATAAATCAGAGGTCATAATAAATCAGAATTTTCATTGGATCAGCCTCAGGGAAGGATGTAGGGAGCATCTGACCACAGCTCCTGTAGATAAAGTAAATTTATCTCAACACAAAGGGGACTGGAGGGTGGCCTTTGGTCTGCTTAAAACAGCTATAGCAATTGCATAGATTGGTTGACTAGATCAGTTGAGCAAATCAACCAGTTGTATCGGTTGAGTGAATCAAGCAACTGTGTAACTGCTTTTCGCTGAGTTCATCAAAAAAATGAAAATGTCTTCCTGAGACAGCCAGGCCAACATGTGCTGGGGTAGTGTATATGTGAGTAATCCCAACATGGAGTATGAAAACTGAACAACAAAAGGAACTTTGAGGGGAGCAGTGGGCTTGAGCTGGTTTGAACCCATGCCTTCCTTCCTGGCAAATGGGGACACCCAGTGTTGTGACAATTGCCACATGTTATACAGACAGGCAGTGAGTATCAAGTTTGTAATGTGATTCAATGTATATAGATAGGGCCATTGCTGCACCCTGTCAACTGCCGCTTGTAGCGTTGTTACATTTCTCTGCTAATCAAAATCTCATGTAACTTCAAAGAGCTTCAGAAAACTAAATTTTGTATTATGTACTAAACACTCTACATGTGGAACATCTGAAAGAACCTGGTCAGTGTATACTGGACCATGACATGCTGGCACTCTGCTCTTCTCCACAGCCTTTCTCTGTCTTTCCATCTCTACAAGCTACAGGCTTCCAGCACACACTATGCCTCTCATGCAGTCTATATGACTTCCTTTTAACATAATAAGAAACAAAATATACAGTCTGTTGCAAATGCTACAAGATAATATGCCTCTTTTTAGAATTTTTTTTTTTTAAATCTGGTGTGCTCTAACTAGCCTATCTGAGGTCAGTTAAGATATAGCCTACATAAATTCCAATCAATTTGAATTTTCATAAACTTCAAAAGAAAAGTGTCAACCTATACAGAACTTTTGATTACAACTGATTGCAAATGTGGTTGGAATGTATTCCATTATCTTTCCAAAAGTAAAAGCAATAATAATAATAATTGCAAATTTCTTCAACATACATCTTATTTCTTAAGCAGAATGCTGAACTCTTAAATTTAATAATTCTCATCTACTAATACGTTCTTTGCAAGAAATAAAATAATTAATATTAAGGTTAAGATGTCTGTATTTTTGAGTAATGATGAGAAGACAGGGAACCTTTCATCAGGAAAAGAGTAAGTATATAAATTTATGTCAGCAGTATTGTATATCTTTTGAAATTATACAAAAAAGGGAATAATTTCTTATATACTAAGAACGTAGCAAGCTTCTTAGGGGGAGTGGTGGAAAAAGTGAGAAAAAACTGTCATGTTTAAGCACATTGCACAAGATGTGACTAAGGTACTTCCTTGCCATGCTGATGTAAGAATATAAATGGCCTATTTCACATCAATTTAGCTCATCTTATGTCTTGTCAAGAGTGAAGATAGAATTCATCTTGCTAATCTTCAGCTATATAGAGGTTGAATATCTCACATAAACTAATCATATAGGTTCCTTTTATAACCAGTGGTAACAGTCACATCACAAGGTGAGTTATTCTCCCAGCTTCTTTCATTCCCCTGCCTCTGTTAAGTAACTGTGACTAACTGAAATGCCATGGCTAAATTCCAGAAAAATAGAATTTGATTATATGATTCCAGCCCTCAAAAACCTTCAGATCTGTGTGTTCAATGATGTTGCAGTTATGTTATGGTCTCAAAACCACATACAACTTTGAAATCAGATTTTTTCTATTGAAAAAGGTTAAAAATTATTATAGATCTAGTTAATGATGATACCACCATCAAAGTATTAGTGAAGACAATAGGTCGAATGTGCTGCAAAGCATGAGAGATTAATGCTTCCAGATGACGGTTGTTTCACTACCTGTGGTTATCATTAGCAGTCATATGGACTTTGGAAGAGGCTGAAGCAGGATTCACTGAGCAATCCAGATTATCAGAAAAGCAGTATGGTACCTTCCTAGAGGTGTCCTTGGTTAATTAGTATTTGTACATGTAAAAGAAGAGTAATTATGAAAGAACCCCCACAACTTTGACCTAGTATAACTTTGTACATGTTTAATTATAGACATTGAAAAGTACAGTACCCTACTTCTGAGGACATTTTGGTGGTTTTAATCCTTCACAAACTGTTCATATTTGAGATTACACTTTTAGTGCATAATACTTTACTACTTAAACAGTTTAAGAATAAAATTAATAAAAAATATAATAATTACAGATTATAAAGTTCTGTTAAAAATTCTTCAACGTAAAAAATCCTTGTACTGTCATGGTTTATGAGACTATCTGATGTTGCATGGCTTCCCGCTTTTTTTTGGACCTTGGAAGTCAAGAGTCTGTCTGCTTTCACTGTAAATGCCAAAGATGTGATCATTATTTTCTGGTTGCTATGTACATGCACTAAATACCATTCTGTATCTTCTCAGATCAGTTTTGACTAATTTGCCCAAGATACAGATATTGATATTAAAAATGTTGACTTCTACAGCCCAGGATTCCTCTTTAAAGTTCATTATATATTGGGCATATGCAATATCAGTGGAATATCACATAGGTAAATGCAAGGTATAATTAAATTTGCAAAAATACATTCAAATAAAAGAGACGTTAGAAAAGACATTACAAAACTTCAATAAACTAGTCATTTTAATACTTTATCCCTCTACATAAGAGCTATTCTTGAAGGCTGTTATATAAGGAAAACTTGAGCAAATTTGAAATATTCATATGCATAATATGGTAAATCTTTTTCTGACTTCAATAAGAGAATAGTTTACCCCTTGAAATGTAAATACTAATAATCCTTATACTACATCTTCTTCATTGTGCAGCTGTGCCAATTTGCATACATGACCTGGGATCTGGAAATCTGAGGAAATGAGAAGGCCAGAAAAATATATTATTGAGCTTATGTGCAAACAAAGCAAAGAGAAAAGCAGGTCAATCATGAATAAGAAAACCAAGTTAATGTATTGAAATACTTTAACACTACAGATGAAAATCACACGTCTTAATGTTTGCTGGCCCTCATTGGCAACATAGGGTAACAGCCTGAAGGAATTCTAGGATGAAATTCTGATAACGAAATGGATTGCTGTGTGCAAGGCTTCATAATCTTTACTTTCAGGAGTGAATTACAAATTACAAATGTGTATTATGCCTCCTAAACAACTCTTCAATCCCTTGGTCAATGACAGCTAAAGTAGCACAATTTGCAAAGAAAAAAGGTTTTATGAAACCAGTGGCAAATATAAAACAGCTACAAATGAATATCACTGAAAAAAGAAAGCTAATAATTTTCTGCAAAGCCACATCATGTGCTGCTATTTGGTCATAGAAATAGATAAAATATATATGAGGAAAAAAGAATTATTTCATAATAAAAAAGAAAAGACAGTGAATATGGAAGGAAGAAATAAGAAGTATGTGGCAAAGGTTCCATAAGAAATCAGGTTTTATTGCTGCCATTATTCAGGTTTTACCAGTCCCACTATTCACAGAGTAAATTGCTTATATGATAATCAAATAAGAGCATCTTTGTGTATGTGAGGTCATCTTCCTTCTTCTATAAGGTTAAAATATATTTGCCTTTCCTTATATGGGACTCTGCATGTCTGATATCTAATATTTTTAAGTGTCCTTTTCTGTCTCAGACAAGGGGGAAAAAACAAAAGATACTTTAATTTCTTTCCATTTTATCTCATTTTGCTTATTGAGTTATCACGAAATAATATTAGTATTTCTAACAAATATGTTTAATTTTTTCTTTCATAATTTTAGTTTTGCTGAAATTCCAGAATGCATATTCTTCTTTGTACAAGTTAACACTAAGACACATTCAGAAACAGTCTTGTTTACTCCTTGTCACTGTAGGGAAAGGAACATCAAACAACATGACACTACTAAGGTTGATTTATGAAGTGGGACAAGTTGGAGATGTTCTGTGTCAGAAAAGTTTTGCACATGCACTGTCATACACACACACATGCACACACGAAAAACACATTCTGGTTAATTGAGACCTGCCCCAGTAACCACACCAGTAAGTCAGCACAGCACAACCTGGAGAAACACAACATCCACTACCTCCAGTGTCCGCGTTAGGATCTAGGCAGGGTTTGGCACTGACACCTCAATAACTCTGCTTCCAAAATTGTTGGGAGGCTGTGTGACAATGTTCTCCCTGTCTTTATGACTGTGTGAGTTTATATCCAAGTGTCGGCATAGGCTGTCAGCCAAATCCGTTAAGTTATACTGTGGTATATTTTTCCTTCCAAGTAAGGTCCTGATGCTTCCAGGACAAGTCTTTAGTGAAGTTGCTATAGTTCTGTGAAGGTGCCATAGTTCAGTGATAGTCTGAGGAATTCACCTATTTTATCTTTTCAATCTATTTTATCTTTCCAAGCTGATGTCAAGATTAACGCAAGTTTTCTCACTCAGTTTTGCAGTAAGTCATTAGGCCCACACACATTGCTTCGATGAAGATTCATTTTCACATTATTCTTTTAGTCATACCTTTGATAGAGCTATTGCAGAACTACCTATAAACATAAGCATATTTGTTTTAAGATTCTGCAGAAAGCATGTACATTTTATACTTCAGTCGTGGGTACATTGACATCTTGTGGCAGCTAATACAGGTAATCTTTACACCATTATATTAAGACATGAATATTTAAAATATATGTTTATACAGCTTTTTTTTTTTTTTTTTTAATTCAGACCATATTGTCACTTATCTCACTGAAGAGCTATAGAAACATTACTTTGGATGAATGTTTTCTGTTGCTTCTGCTTCTATCATACTGAAATTCAGATACTTCACATTGATACAAATGTTGACATTTATAGAGAGGAAAAAAAATGAAAACTGCCAAGAATTCTTTCTTCTTTGTGATGGTTTGACCCTGGCTGGATGCCAGGGGCCCACCAAAGCTCCTCTATCACTCCCCTCTTTAAATGGACAGGGGAGAGAAATGTAAATCAAAGGGCTCGTGGTTTGAGATAAGGACAGGGAGAGATCATTTGTCAGTTACCATAACGGGCAAAACAGACTCAACTTGATAAAATTAATTGAATTTATTATCAATCAAAATCAGAGAAGGAGAGGATGAAAACTGCTCCATCTTAAAACACCTTCCACCCACCCCTCCTTTCTTCCTGGGCTCAACTTCACTCCCAGTTTCTCTACCTACTTCCCCCCAGCGGTGCAGGGGGATGGGAATGGGGGTTAGGGTCAGTTCATCACATGTTGTTTCTGCTGCTTCTTCTTCCTAGGGAGATGACCCTTCCCCTGTTCATGAGTGGGGTCACTCTCATGGGAGACAGTCCTCCATGAACTTCTCCAACGTGAGTCCTTCCCACGGGCCACAGTTCTTCACAAACTGCTCCAGCATGGGTCCATAATTTCCACGGGGTGCAGTCCCTCAGGAGCAGACTGCTCCAGCGTGGGTCCCCCACGGGGTCACAAGTTCTGCCAGCAAACCTGCCTCGGCATGGGCTCCTCCCCCCATGGGTCCTCAGAGTCTTGCCAGGAACCTGATCTGGTGCAGGCTTCCCACGGGGTCACAGCCTCCTTCCTTCAGGCATCCACCGGCTCCGGCGTGGGGTCCTCCATGCACTACAGGTGGATATCTGCTCCACCATGGACCTCCATGGACTGCAGGGGGACAGTCTGCCTCACCATGGTCTTCACCACGGGCTGCAGGGGAATCTCTGCTCTGGTGCCTGGAGCACCTCCTCCCCCTCCTTCTCCACTGACCTTGGTGTCTGCAGGGCTGTTTTCTCTCACATCCTCTCACTTCTCGTCTCTCTCCAGCTACTGAGCCGCAGCAGGTTTTTTTCCTTCTTAAATACGTTATCACAGAGGTGCTTCCACTGTCACTGATTGGCTTGGCCTTGGCCAGCAGCAGACACAGGGAAAACTTCTAGCAGCTTCTCACAGAAGCCACCCTTGTAGCGCCCCCCCACTACCAAGACCTTGCCACACAAACCCAATACATTCTTACAGGATAAAAATCTTCCAGAAATTGTGTTGTGTCCTCACAGATATTACTGAGAAAACAAAATACAGTTTTAAATGACTTTTTAGTTCTTTATAGATTTTTTTTTAATTTTTATCCATAGTGGCGGAAATAATGAGCTAAGAAAAAAGCCTCAGAAGTAATTGCTCCAGAGTGGTTGTCTATTTGACCAGAGTAAATACTTCATTGAGACAAAATCTAAATTGAGTAGCTCTTTAACAAGGGAAATGAAAAAAAATAACATACAAAAACCCAACACACAACTAGACTATTCTGGACAGAAGGAATGCGACACATCTCACTTAAAACCAGATATCTATATCTGAGCTAGCTTCTCTGGGAAGGATTCAATTGCTTAACATAAATATTTAATGTCATTTTTAACTCTCTGTAATATTTCCCCTGGCTTCCATGATAACTTCAGCTGATCTTTGTCTTTCAGAGCCATACCTGCCACCCCCATGAAGGCATTTCAGGTGCCCCAACCATCTATACTGGTAATGGACTCCAAAGTTTAAGAAGCATCCTGAGCCTTATTTTATTTTGATAGCCACAAGAAAGTAATGTAGATTTTAGAGGGACAATTCTGATCTATTTTATGTCTGCTTGAAGAGGATAGGAAGGGGTCACTAGGAGTGCCTATTTCTCTTCACTAATTGTAAGTCTAGACAACTGTTCTACATGTAAATATTTATGTTAGAGCTCACTCAGGTAGGATTCAATGTGATACCATGATTCCTAGATTTAGGTATCTATGTGCAAATTAGGTCTCTCATCTCCTGTTATATGTAACAGGGATTGAATAAGTTAATAAACAAACTAGAGAGGGTTTCTTTTGTTTGACTGAACATATGAGTCTAGTGCCATTTGCCTGGCCTCCAACTATCAGTCCAGCTCTCTTCTGTGACCTGTGCTGTATGCAATTGCTCCATGAAAATGTCTCAGTGTCTCATATAAAACCAGACATCTATGACTAAGTCAACTGAGTTGAGTCAAAGTCAATTTTTGGAGTTCTCTGTTCAACTGTATTGTGTGATGGTACTTACCTAGCTAGTATTGTTCTCTGTTTTACTATCAAAATAAGTAAGTTCTGTTAGGGTGCTTACCCAGAGAGGAAGAAACTAGGCTATGAATTTCTAATCCATAGAGGAAGAAGCAGCACTGAACACCATCCTCTGTTATCTGACAATCCAAGCCACTAGTTTCTTTCTGGTTTTCCTTCTCAGCTTGAATCTGGAACTCCTTTGTGAACATTTTCCCACAGGGAAGACTGACATTAATGGAAAGAAAAGACTGAGCCCTGATCCAGGCACCTCTATTGCCTTGTGCTTTGGAGCATTACCCTGGCAAGGCCGATGAGGATGTTCACATGAAGAGGAAATGGAAGCATACCGGAGAGCAACAACTGGCTTTAAAATAAAATATTTTTTTCATTCACTATATGTTGTCTGTTTAAAAAAAGTGAACTAGTGACAGGAGGATTTTATAATGTTTCTGACTATTTTCCTTCTAGTATTCTAGTGGCCAGGATCCATAAAGAAAAAGCAGTATCTTAAAAAATGTACAGGTTGATTATCATGGTAGAAGAATATAATTGTAATGAAATAGCAATGGTCTCCCTAGTTGCTGACACCAGGACCAATGAGTCCCATAAGTTCTGGTACTCAAACCTACACCCACTGCCCCTCCTACATGAATACCAGCACTTCTGTCCCCCGACATCTCTCCTGTAGCTGGCCCAGACCTGTGGTCTCACCTGTAACTGATTGTCACACTCCCAATCTTTCCAGCACTCTTTGGAAGCTAACTTCAGAACTTTTATCCTACTCACCAGTTAATTTCCGACTGCTCTGACTTGAAGTTAGCTGGTGAATTCTCGTACGTACATACATACACACAGAACTAATGTTCCCGAGGGAAACATATACACAGCCTGGTCTATGCAGTTGCTGGTACCCAGACCTATAGGCTCTTGAGACCCATGGCCTCTTCTCCAGTTGCTGGCACAGATTATGAAGCCCCATTACCCAGGAAAATAATTGGAAATGGGGTTTAATTAGAAGACAGAACAGACTGCAGGGGAAAGATGTTATATAGGTTTTCCAAGGAGAAAAAAGGTTTCAAAATTTGATTTCTGCTGGAACAGGACACCTGAAAAACTTAAAAATTCATTCACCAATGTCGTGGTTTAACCCGGCTGGCAACTAAGCACTACGCAGCCGCTC
>JAKFQP010000232.1:372345-382859 GCA_023375905.1 Nycticorax nycticorax | reverse complement strand
ATTTTCAGTAAGATATTTTAAACTTTAATGAAAGTATTTTTGTTCTGAGCACATAAAACCCACAAACTTTGTTATCAAGAATATTTCATCTTTCCTCATCTGAGCGAAAAAAAGTTGAAACATCTAAACTGTATCTTCCTTTTATGTCTATGAGTTGTAGTTGTGGTTTATGTCTGATGCCCTGGAAAATTATCCAGGTATATATGACATCATAAAAGCCATCATTTGACCAGTACAGCTGTAGTTTTTACTTTCCTTTCTTAAGCACATATGAAAACCAACCCAGAATTCACTTCTACCATCTTCCAAGTAAACACTACATCTGTTTTATCTTCTGAAGAATTTCATGTCATCTTAGCTTTAGCAATAATATTAGAAGGATATATATTACATGTGGTGAAAGCTAAGAATGAGCAGTTGTAATCTAAAGGTTTCTCACAGAAACATGTTATCGGTTCTGACAAGGAACCTGAAGTTGTTAGAAGTCTATTTTTTGGTCTGTTAATATTTTCATTTAAGCATTGTTATGAAAAATTATTTGGAAGTGTTTTAACAGCCACATATAGTTATTACAATAATTTTATTAATCAGGTAACTCTAAATCAGATGTTGTTTCTTTCTACTAACCATCAGGGAAGATTTTAAAAGTAGATGTTATCCCCTCTTTAACTGTCTCACTACTTAAGCAATGGCATGGAATAATATCCTTGTTATTCTAAAATCGGTAAATGACCACTAACAGCATTTTAAAAATGGTATTATTCTCAGATTTCACCTAAGTTTAGGTTCCTTTTTCTGTTTGTCGGAGATGTGGTTTGCTTATTATTGTACAATCTCCCATTTCAACCTTTTCTCCAAGGGAACAAAGATTGGTCTCTAAATCCTTCGGAAATAAACACATTAATAATGACTCAGCAAGAATGAATAAGAAAAAATAAGAAATTCATTCCACTGTCAAACAATAAAACAATTGTTATCCATAATTGCTGCTTAAGATTATGTCTGGAATGTTCACGTAATTTCCTTAAAGCTGCCTTAAATAACTTTCTTAATCTTTCAGAGCAGTTGAATCTCTTTGTTATTAATGCTATGCTATCCATGGAAATGTCCAAATTTCTATCTGTAACTTTATGACTTCTTTGCTCATTACTTCTTTAATTAAGAAGACAGGTTAAAAAATAATCTTAAATTCATTTACAAATCTTCTCCAAATTTCCCATCTTCCTTCCATACATTTCTGAATAATGGCATAAATACAAAATCTTAAATCAAACTAAATAACAAGTTAGAGAGTTAACATGTTAAGAATTTGATATTAAAGTCTACATGCTTTCAAAAGGTTCTAAGACATGTTAAAGGAAAAGGCAGCCATATACATGGAAAGCCAAGTAATATTTTTTCTCTCATGGTACTGCAAAAACCGAGGGAGTAAATTCTTGATCCAGATGAAAGCATTTATCAAACAAGAATGACATTGTCTTTTACTGCAGGAAAAAAAGCTAAAGATTTTCTTCCTTATATCCCGTCTAAACCTACCCTCCTTCAGTTTAAAGCCATTACCCCTTGTCCTGTCACAGAAGGCCTTGTTAAAAAGATTGTCCCCATCTGTCTTACAGCCTCCATTTAAGTACTGAAAGGCCCCACGACAGCCTTCTCTTCTCCAGGCTGAACAAGCCCAACTCTCTCAGCCTGTCCTCACAGGAGAGGTGCTCCAGTCCTCTGATAATTTTTGTAGTCCTCCTCTGGACCTGCTCCAACAAGTCCATGTCCTTCTTGTGCTCCAGAGGGCTCCAGAGCTGGACGCAGTACTCCAGGTGAGGTCGCACCAGAGCACAGTGGCAGAACCACCTCCCTCAATATGCTGGCCACACTTTTTTTGATGCAGCCCAGGATATGGGTAGCCTTCTTGGCTGTAAGCACATACTGTTGGCTCATGTCCAGCTTTTCGTCCATCGGTACTCCAAAGTCTTTCTCCACAGGGCTACTCTCAACCCCTTCATCCCCCAGCCTGTATTGATATCAGAAATTGCCCCAAACCTGGTGCACGACCTTGCTCTTGGCTTTGCTGAAGCTCATGAGGTTCAGAGAGGCCCACCTCTCCAGCTTGCCCAGGTCTCTTTGAATGACATCCTGTCCTTCTGGTGTGTCAACTTCCATTGACCACTACTCTCTGGATGCGACCATCCAACCATTTCCTCATCCACACAACAGTCCACACATATCTCCCCAATTTAGAGAGAAGGGTGTTGTGGGGGACTATGTCAAAGGCTTTGCAGAAGTCCAGATAGATGACATATGTTGGTTTTCCCTTGTCCACTGATGCAGTCACTCCATCATGGAAAGCCACGACGTTCGTCAGACAGGACTTGCCCTTGGTGAACCCATGCTGACAGTCTCAAATTACCGCCCTGGCCTCCATGTGCCTTAGCATAGCTTCTAGGAGGATCTGTTCCATGATCTTCCCAGGCACAGAGGTGAGGCTGACAGGTCGGTAGTTCCCAGGGTCCCCCTTTCTACCCTTTTTGAAAATGGGCACAATGTTTCCCTTCTTCCAGTCACCAGGGACTTCACCTGACTGCCATGACTTTTCAAATATTATGGAGAGTGGCTTGGCAATTGCATCAACCAATTCCCTCAGGACTCTGGGATACAGCTTATGAGGTCCCATAGACTTATGTATGTTCAAGTTCCTCCGGTGGTCAGAACATGACCTTCCCTTACAGTGGAAGGGGCTTTACTCCCCTGGTAGTAGATCAAACCTAACTCACAGCTATAAAATAGTTTTTATTTCCAGTAGCTGGTAATCATATTGTTCATGCTCGGAGCTTCCTGGCTGATAGGGTTTGAGAAGGAATATGTAATCCACTTAACCTAAGGTTGGCATGGATAGCCTGTGTCCATTATTTAAATTTCTGTGGATACTGCTTCTTTACCTGAGAAAGAGTGATTATTTAGAAGGAAAGTGGTAATAGTTTCTTCCAAAATTCAACCTTGTGTATGGGTAACATTCACAAAAAAATATGTTATTTTTTCTTTCTGGGATATACTACTAAATAGCTGGGGTTTTTTCTTATATTATTATTTTTTAGTTGTTCAAATAAAACAGACATATGTGTTATTAATGACAAAATGAGATCATATGCCAGGAACTCTTCACTACCTGGGTCTTCTCAACTTTTACCTAGCTCTCTCTTTTATCTTTAAAAACAATTTCTTTAGTAGTAGTATTTTCTAATAAGTAGACATATTTCAAGAGATCTATTGCTTTCCACTACTCCTTAATAGCGTTTTCTTGTTCCTGCTTAACACTTGCTCTGAGACAGAAATGTAAGTAACTCCCTGGTACTTCCAGTTTCTCTGTTACTGAGAAAGATATATAGAGAAAAAGACACACAAAGAGAAAGAGTGTGCCATCTCTCTAATCCACTAAGCCATCTATTGCTCTTCCAGTCCTCTCAGGAAATGCCGGTTGCCCAAACCAGAACACAGTAAAGACAGTATTCACACCTATAGTTTCATATTCTTTAGTTTTATGCCTGCAGAATGCAATGGACAATGCTAACAAACAAGCCACCCCAAACCCAAAAACCTCTGTGTGAGCATTACTTTTCTTAGCGTTTGTCAGTTGCAATGAACTCCAATAAGGTTCTTATCTCCATTGGAAATTAATATCTTCACTGTCCATTTATTTTCTTTTGTGCTTTGTCTCTGACCAAGATTTGATTGATTGATTGATTGACTTCTTATCAATCACAGTCTAGATTGAATGCTACTTAAAATACCAATTAAAGCTCCATCAATCATGATATATGAGATTAAGAAATTGTCACATTTACTAATAAACTGAACCAGATTGTTATCCTTGTTATCCTTTG
This sequence comes from Nycticorax nycticorax, assembly GCA_023375905.1. Taxonomy (NCBI): domain Eukaryota; kingdom Metazoa; phylum Chordata; class Aves; order Pelecaniformes; family Ardeidae; genus Nycticorax; species Nycticorax nycticorax. Next base: position 378,984 of record JAKFQP010000232.1, on the reverse strand, counting down.
TACAGTTAAGAGGGAGAAGGGAGAATTTTACAGTAAATTTAGCATTCCTACATTTCTACTGCCAGTACTTTCAGTTTGGTCAATATTTTTATTCTCGGCAAAAATTCTTTTTTGCCTCTTGTGATATGTTTGGCAGAAACTCTGCTTGACTTGACTCTTTTTCGGTTAATTTCAGTGCAAGTAGGAGAGAACATGTTTGTTACCTATGTAAACAAGGGACAGTCCATGTAAGGGCAGTGACCTTGTACTGACCAAATTTGATCTGGTGGTGGGACCAGACTTGGAGAGAACTGTTGAGAGGATTGCATTTGTAGATGTTTAACCCATTTGACTATTAACTGAAAAAAGTTAGCCACCTGTAGAAAAGAAGGAAATGTATGGAGCAACAGTTCCCCAGTGTTCATGGGAAAAAAAAAAATCAAAACCACAACTTAATGTGCCACTTCACGCATTTTTTCTCTAGGCAGAACTATCCTCCTCCTTCTCTGTTTTTCAGAATCAACATCTACAATAGGAGTATTATGGGTTTTTTATATATGATCTATGGGTTTTGTAGCATATCGAAAGAATCTTCCTTTTTTTGTAACTGAAGTATAGACCTGTTATCTAAGATATTTGAGCTGTTCCAAACTTGGTGTGATAAAATTAGGATCCTTGATTACATTATTTTTAGCTATTGTAGAATAGAGACATTTTGATAAATGATGATAGCAAGAGTCATAAGTATATTACATAGTAATGTAGCATTGAAATATGATAGTAAAGGGAAATGCAGACAGCTTTATCACATCAAACATATTCATATATCTCAGTATTCATATATGTCTAATATAGTGATAGAGTCATACCACAAAAATAGATGCTTTAATGTTCTATCACACAGCCTTTGTACATTCTATTTATAATTCATCTCAATAGATACTAATCTAACATTTACAACAGTAGAAATAAGGGAAATAAGGGCAGAAAAAAATAAAATCGAGCATTTCATCTTTGAATATGAGACTTGTCTGATTTAAAAAAAGAAAAAAAGTTGTGTGTTTTTTTTCTTTTTTCATGTGTGTATCTTAAAGAATAAATACCATCTTCTTCAATAAAAGTTATCAAACCCAGTAGAAATTCAAAGGTGGCATGGTGTTAGTAGTTGGAAAAAAAATATAGCTGATAAAAGATCTTTAGCACAGACAAAAACCATGCTCTTAAAACCTAGTGTGTGGCATCTGTCACTATGAGATTCAGTTAATTAAAACCAAGCAAAAGTCCTGAAACAGTTATTCTGAATTTTTTTTCTTCATGAATTATAGGATCAGCAGCCAGTTTAATGAGTTTACAGCTACTTTTCTCTAAGGCAACAGCAGCATCAAGTGGCCAGTTAGGTTCAGCCTAGTTGTGCTGCCTGTGGCCTGCTGATGTACAATAGTCTTGAATTTATTCTCATCATTTATCCTATTGTGAAAGGAGCAGACCGAATTTAAGGAGGCAATATCAGCACCCTGCAGGTTTAATATGTCTCTGCATAAATTCTGTATAGATTTTAGATTTTGTTTTCTTCTGTGATATGTATGATATTGAAGGAGGTGAAAGAAGAAGAAATCATTGGGGACAGCTTTGTGACTTTCAGGTTTGCTTTATTGAGTGTCTATTGACACAAGCACTAGTGAGAACTAGGATATTCAGAACATTGTTTGGTATACATAACCTGTGGGGCATTCATGTTGAATGGTATACATAGGTGATGTATAAGGTGCAGTCTTAATCTATTAGAGAGCTGTCAGATGTACTGGAAATGCTGTTTAGGGGTTATCAATACTGACTATAGTTAGAGTTGTAATAGTCTCCACAGAACTTAAATGAGTTGGAGCCCTATTGTGTTTCATGCTCTATGTCTATTTCCAGGGTGGGGAGAAAGTTCTTGCTTCCACATGCTTAACAAGAACTGCATAGAAAAAAGATGAATGTACAAGACATAGTATGGGATTAAAGAACTTAGTTTGCATTCCACAATGTTGTATTAAGAAGATTCCTCCAGGCAAATGGAAGTAGCTTAGAAAATATGTCATTGCTTTTCTTTGCCTTAGCAGTATTTTATTCTCAGATTTTTGTTTGTTTGTTTGTTTTTGCAACTTTATACACATAGTATTTATTGGCTGCATAACTCCTCTGCAAGATGTAGCTATGCATAGTATATTTTTGGAGATGTCTTGGAAAAATTGTTTTCACATGTCAAAGACAGCTTTTGTAGTGTGTTTGATTCATTGGGCTAAGCACTATGGCAATGACAGTGTCTGTATTTTATACTTATGAAAGTAACATTCTTCTACATACACATAAGAAAGATATGGTAATTGTGAAAATTAGTACAAAAAAGGTACAATATGAAATAAAAACCATGTGATCATTTAGTGAAAATATTGTGCATGAATTCTTGTCTGTGGACTAAAATACTCATAATTCTTTATATAGTTTTCAAAGAGGAAACAGTTTAGTGAAGGGCTATGAGAGGTGAGAGGCCTGTGTACTCTTCTTTACTAGGCATGCATTAAATTTGACAACTTTCATAGTGGTCACCGTAGGCAAGAGTCAGTATGTGTTCTGACATCAGTTATGTGTATGATGCTCAGTAAAACTAATCCAAAATTTAAGCCAAAGCATTTTAGAATATTATACTTACAAAAATAATAATATGCAGATGTAAATAAACAGATACAAACACACAAGATTGATTGTTAGATTTTGTCTTTGTCTTTTCCATTGATAGCTATTGCCTCCTTTCTCCCTTTAAGAACTTTCTTCCCATCCCTGTTTATATTTCCCTCCCACTGTGTGAATGACTTGATAAAATATTACGTACCAGTTCCTAAAGAGTTAAGCAGGTTTTTGGAGACTATGAGTAAGTGGTGTGCTGCTGTGTGCAATTAAGTTTTACAGAGAGTAGGATTAATGGGCAGCAGTCAAGGACAATAGGAGGCTGTTTTGGAAAAGAATTAAATAGAGGAAATAGACAGATTCATGCTAAGGGTACTTGTTTCAAATTAGCTGAATTAATTGTGGGAAAAAATGAATTTTAAAAGTTCTTTGTTCTTTAAAAGCATTTTTAAAATATTAAAATATTAAATACTTTGTCCTTGTGTTATTTCATTCCCTATATTTTCATGCTCTTAACTTGCAAGTTTGAGAGATTTATGTCTATTTTCATTTCTTAAAATACTTTATGAGGATTGCTTTGTTGCATGGAGACACAGTAGATATGTAGCCTCTACAGGACACAGACCAGTCTGCACACAGGAAGTAGCATTTAGTTTGAATGAGCCAAATAGTAAAGACCAAGTGGTAAATTTATGTATAAATCACAACATACTAAAGAAGAGATCACATATAAGTTTTTCTTCAATTATTATGACTCTGTGCTGTAATTACTGATTGAAATATTTTTTTTCTCTTCAGCTTTAGCTTGCCATTTCAAGATAACTGACTCCCTGCCTTGTAAATTTTTTCATGCCAAGTGCATGCTCCATTTCTTACATCTCAAAAGTGTCAATGGAAAGAGGAAAGGGAAAGAGCAAGAAAATCTGCATAAGAACATAGATGTGAAGAAAATAGGGTGAGGAATATTTTAATTATGTCCACATCACAAAATAATTTTCATAAATTTGTTAACATTTATTTTAAAACACAAGTACTCTTACTGAAACTTCTCTAGGATAGAATTCTTCTGTTCAGAGATGTATCGCTTTCAACTCAAATGTATTAATGGCCAGAATATATCCTTTTTTTCCTAAGAAACATTTGCTCATAATTTAAAAAGCCTTTCCTTAACTAAAAAAGCTTTTCCAGAGACTTTCCAAAGGCTTTCCATAGATAGGAAGAGACTTTATTAGTTCTCTCTGACATCAGTTTCCTCTGTTAAACAGTTTTGTGTCCTAAATGTACTAGTTGCTCTTTTGCATCTATTCAAATCCACCTTTTCTGAAAAGTGGTGGTCAAACCCATATTCCTTTCTTAATGAATCACAGCTACATAGTAAGCAACATTCCCAACTTACTATTGACTAGTATATTACTATAAAAACATATATTTTTATGATGAGCAAATCATTAATTTATTTGGTATAATTTTCAACAAGATGATCTACTCTGGAACAGAGCTTTCTGTTATTTATGTATGTATTAACTTTTAATTCATACCTTTTTGCTAATCTTTTGGAATTCCACCTCATTTCTATGACTCCAGTTGCCAAGACTACTAGTTCTCATAAGATAGCCTGGTCATCCTATGTAACAATGATCTTCTCCACCCTTTATGATCAGGAAATGACGGGGTTTAATGCCAAATCTGTTAATAGAAACATGACATTAAACCAATCTACAGATAAATAATTGATAAACTTATCTATTAACTTTTTTGGTAGTTTCATAGTTCCTCCTTTTGGTCCTCTTGCTTTGTCTTAAATCAAAGTTAAATCTGCTGCATTTATTTTGTCTGGAAAATTGGTTAATCTGACAGTGAAAGGTTTATGTATGACATAGTTTCAGCCACCTTTAGTACACTCTATATTACTACATGTAAAAATTTCTTTTAGATTTAATTTAAACATTAATCTCATAGATATTAATTTCTTCTATGACATTAATGACATTTTTTTTCAAAATTGTTTTGAGCTCTCTCATTCCACAATAGAGAGAATGCTGACATGAGCAGAATGTTGATTGGACATGTATCAGAAGAACTGGCATTAAAAAGAATGTAGAGGAAGATGCAGAAATACAATGAAAATATTTTTCTGGATGCCTTAAAGCTGTTTAAGTATTATAAAATCTTTACCTAATTGCCTAATTGTTATTCAATTTTCTTCTCCAAAATGGCATTATCTAGCAGTTTAAAATCTCAGCACCTGATTTATTTTCTCCTTTCTCCCTCAATAATATTTACTATCCAGGTAGCCTTTTTGATTTTTATTGATCAAAAACAAACAAACAAACAAAAACAGTCTGGTAATTTCCCCAGCTCATTATCCAAAATAGTATTAACGAATATACTAATGTAGCCAAAGCTGATTCTTTAGGTTCCACATTTTTTCTTGGTTTTGGGGTGTTTTTTTGTCGGTTTGGATTTCTGGGACCTGTTTGATTTTTGGGGGGTTTTGTTTGGGTTTGGGGGGTGGTGNTTTTTTTTTTTTTTTTTTTTAAGAGCCTATATTCTTAGGAGAAAGAAAAACTTTATCAGAATCTAAAATTTTACTTTAGTAGTTGTATTTCTTCATTCATGTTATGAGTGTATTCTTTTTTGCTTATAAGACAAGTTATCTCAGAAATGTTTTCTTAAAAAAAAAAGTAATTTCATCCTCAATATGTCTATGTTTAAATTAAAGATAAGTGGCTTTGATTTTCTTTTGCTCAGTATTGCTTATAGTAATTTCTTTCAGTGCAAAATGGATCTGAAAGTCTACTAAACCAGAATGTTAATGTTTTATACAAACTATGTCATCAATTTTTTCTTTAAGTGACTGCATATGGCACAAGATACAATTCAGACATGTTTTCTTTTTATCTTCTTAAGATGATCATCCCAAACTCAATTTTTTATAGTCTGCTACTCAAAGACCTCAAAGTAAAGATGCTGTACCACAAATCTACAACCTTTTAATGCAGAAGACTATATTTAATTACAAAAATTGTCTCATGAATAACTACTCTGTCACTGGTGATCTCATTATATATGACAGAAATTACAGTAATGCTGTAAGTGGAAAAATCAAGATGAATATTAAAAATAAAAAATCTAGGGCAATTTTATCTCTTTTAATGAAATTAGTAACTAGAAGTAAGAAGGAAATAAGGGAGTAGCTAGCTACCTAAAGATCCGGGAACAACTTTTCAGATTTTTCACCTAAATAAATATTTCTTTATATGAATGTCTGTCAGAAATACATTGTCTGTGCGTGCTTATTTCTGCAGATGAGGAGGTCAGGATTTTTTTCTTATGGTAAACTCTTAAAGTCAGCAGATCTTTTGAATTTATTATGTTTCACTGTAGTCTTAGGTCTTCTCTTCAATGACTGTAAATATTAGCTATAGCACTGTAGACTGAGATTAAATATTTAAAAGCTGCAGCAATTCTACACACTCAGTAGCTACTTAACCTGTACTGCAAAAGATGTTGAAATCTTTAGGAGAGCTGCAGAGGGTAAACAACTTGCAGTATCAGCAGGAATACACAATTCCCACTCATGGGAGTAGTCTATATTTCCTGCTTAATCAACCTGAAAGAGCACAGACCTTGCATATCTTAGGCATATTGGGAAAAAGAAGTTCTGATATTTCTTGCTTGTTCAACAGGAAGTACAGTCTGTTGTAAAAATGGAGCATTAATACAAGTTACAAGGGTACAGCCCTCAGACTATTACCCATTACTGCTTTTCCATGTGTGTGGTGATGAAGCCCCAACATGTACTCTAAGGATGATCAAAGAGACCTCAGGGCCTTGGGATGGTTGGCAAGGGAATCTGGAGCACAGGTTATTTTTCCTCTCTCCTTTCACTTGCAGGCAGCAATATTGGAAGGAACATCCACGTCAAGTCTATTAATACATGGTTCCATGGCTGGTGTCACCACCACAATATTTTTTTTTTTTTTTTTTTTT
>JAKFQP010000232.1:354882-367098 GCA_023375905.1 Nycticorax nycticorax | reverse complement strand
GGTTGCCCAGAGAGGTAGTGGAGGCCCCATCCCTGGCAACATTGAAGGCCAGGTTGGACGAGTGTCTGATCAACCTGCTCTAGTTAGCGGTGTCCCTGCTGACTGCAGGGGGGTTGGACTAGATGACCTCTAGGGGTCCCTTCCAACCCAAAACATTCTATGATTCTATGATAGTCAAGGGGACCCTATTGACAAAGCCTTCTACTACAGGAAGCATTGTGCCCACAGACTCTCATCCTGCTTGGAGACTTCAACCACACTGACATGTTCTGGAAAAGTAACACAGGTGACATATAGACTATTCAGGACCCTCGTGGAATACACTGAGGATGACTTCTTAAGCCAGGTAATAGACAGCTCTACCAGAGGGGAGGTGATACTGGACCTGTGGGTTACGAACGCAAGTGAGCTAATTAGTCACATCAAGATTGGAGGCAGACTGGGTTGCAATGATCATGCACTGGTGGAGTCTGCAGTCCTGAGGGATATGGGTCAGGCAAAGAGTAAAGTCCGGACCCTGGATTTTAGGAAAGCAAAATTCCAGCTCTTCAAAGAGTTAGTCAATAAGACCTCCTGGAAAACCGCCCTCAGGGGAAAGGGAGCAGAACAGAGCTGGCAGATCTTTAAGGATACCTTCCACAGAGCATAAAAGCTCTCGATCCCCAGGTGTAACCAAAACCAAATAAATGTTAATATAGCTTTGGTATAAAGAAGGTTATATCAAATAATTTTTACTAATCATTCTATTTTTGAATATTTGTGTCTTCTTGTTTAAGGTTATTTCTGTCAGGAATGCTTTTGGGGCTTTTTTTTTGTAAAATCTTTAAATACCATAAAAGTAATAGCCTTCACATTTAGATATAATAGTAATTAAAACTCCATTCCTAAACTCCGTATAAAAGATTGAGCATCCCAGTAGGAATGAAATACTCCCATAAATCAATGGGAATAATACCTTCAGTACGCCTTTGTTACAGTTTGAGAAATAGAATGAAGATTGTTGCGCACCTGATGTTCTGGGCAGGGATTGTGTAAAATGTGTGGATAAGGAGTTTTTATGGCATCCAAAATTAAACAGGTCAAAAGAGCAATCTTTAACATTGTTTTATACAGTTTGTTCTGATTTCCTGACAAGGGACAAATGCTGCAGCGGCAGCTGCTCCTGCTCCTTTCCACTCCCCTTGCAGCAATTGCACAATCTCTCACAGCTGCCCTGCATCTTGACATAGTACCCACTGTGCATCAGCTGCAGAGGAGCCACAGCATGTTTTCAATTTGAGATGTCAAAAAAAGCATAAGGGAAGGGGAACGGTGCTGAAAAAACCCAAACTCTTTTCATTTGTGATTCCTCAGTCACTCTATACAACTGTGAAAATGTTGATAGCGGGACCAGTCAAATCTAAGCATCTGAATCATCCAGTTTAAATGATGAGCTTCATGGATGAATCCTTTTTATAGAGTGATATTTTTCCCAATTAATTTTATGTATTATATTTTGATATTTAATTTGCTGGCAGATATGGTTGCCTTCAGCAAGGAATGCAGCCAAGTCAATTTCACCGGCACAAACAATGTTACTGTATGCTACAAACAGGAAACTTACTTTCATTTTGAGTATTTACATTCTTTGCATGTTGAGTCCAAAGTAGCCTTGGGAATAGGAACCAAAATCTGTTTTTAAATCTACATTAATTGGCACTGCAAAATGCACTCCTGTTTGTCACTGAACTTTAAATCACAGTGAAATATAATAGATGTGAACCAGGAGTATTTTTTTTTACATAATCATGTCTACAAATTCTATTTACATTTTGAAGATGCACCATATGTCTAGGTTTTGATATCATTATATTAAATAGGAGACTTAGATATTTGCAAATAGGTAACTAAATCCTCATCTGGTAATTTTTTAATGTGGAGTGCTAGTGCTCTCAAATTCATCATTATACTGATCCACTAGTTATTTCTCCTTTTCTGCCCCACTACTGGCCCTTGGATTACAGAGACCCAATGAAACCAGTGAGGAGGCAGACCTGAATCAATAGCTCTGTTTCATAGTCTTCTCAGCAGTTCAACAGAATAAATTTTCCTGTACCCAGCACAGAATTGCTAAGGGAATAATCTGGCAATTTGGAACAGATTTTGATTATAGCTGCATCACAGTGAGGAAACTATGTCATGTTTTCATTTCAAATAGAGAATCATGGAAAACAGTAGTCTTCCAATCATCCACTCTGTCCTGAGTTCCTCACCCTGATTGGAATTTCTTAAATATTGCAATGTTTTGCAAAAAGAACTAATAAGCAATCCATATGTTCCTCATCTTTCCTTGCCATTTTCATACTAAATTGTTTTATCATATTGCTAATACTCACCATTAACATCATATTCCCAGTGTTAAAGAACCTATGTAAGAGAACTGGAATAGACATGGAGCATGTCCAGGGTAGTCTGACTGTGAGGTTTTTGTGACTAAGCTATAATTCTTCTCCAGTGAATTCCTTGTCTCTGTGAGTATCTAGAAGAACAGTAAATACTACTACATAGCAGTTTATTACAACTATGTTATGCATTAGTCTTTTCCCAGAAGGAAATAAATTGGCACACTTACACAGTTACAACCAAAGTCTGATTATCTTGTATGGTTCAAGGGAACACCTTAATCATGTTAATAGTCTCAAGCAAGCAACCGTGAAGTGCTGTTTTTTAATGGTAAATTCACTATTTTATATGTCAGACAGAAAAAGTTTCATGAATTTTGTGCTATCCCAACTGGAAGTAGCAAAGCTCAGTTTGAGATCTTAGCCTTGTGGGGCTTGGTGCTCCAGTGGGACCTCTTGCTCATAAATTTGGGTATTTATGTCTCACCAAGTTTGTATAAAGAGTACCATTTACTGATGCAGTAATATCCAGCAACATACGCCTTGCTAAACAGGTGGAGGGGTAGAAGATATGAATGAATAAAGAGGCAGCTGATTCATCATGCTTCATTTCTACTACAAATGATTTTCAGTACCATGGGAGAGTAGGAAGAGGGGAGTGATACAGCAAGGCATAGTTGTCCTAATTGTTTCACATGAGTGCTCCTTAGGCCATAGCAAATACTGTTGGAAAGAAGTTCTACAGTGGTGGTTGAATGAGAATATGACAAATGGAGGTGGTGGTTGTGGTTACAAACTTGCATGCATGTGGTCAGGATGCAGTTAGAAAGGACAGGTCACTGTGCAACATTTTTTTCTTCTCTACTTTCTCATACTGTGGGTGGTGAAACATCAAGTAATTTCCTTTACTTCCTCCATAAGTAATCCCTTCATTTGAAGTGGTAAAACCCAGCAAATTGTGATCTTGTGCAATTAGACGCATGAGAGAAACTGCTAAGAACTGTAAGTGGTAATCTAAGCACAGCAGTGAGGAAAGGATACTTTCTGATAGAGTTAGTCAGAAAATCTACTTAAAATTTGACTTCTTTTTTTTTTTTTTTTTTTAAGAGTTCTAGTTCAACAAGCCAAAACATTTCCAAGATCCATATTGCTGTCAAGGAAAACATCAGCCTTTTTTTCACATTCAGGATAGAAATTTGAGAAAGATACATAACTACCGCTATCAGTAAGGTACTTTTCTAGCTTATGGGAGACTCTTTTTCCAAACTGAAAAAAACCAAAAACTTAAAAACTTTCCCTTGCACAGCTTGGTTTAATGTCTTCAACACTAAACTGTCGAGAGGGAAATGATGAGCAGGGGACACAGGAGGTGGTGCAAATGCCTTCTCCTCTGTTGTACTAACACCACATTCAAACTACAAAAATAATTTATTCTTGCTACAAAGCTAAAAGGCATGTGAAACAAAATGCATGTTTATGGTGATCCAGAGCTTTTAATTGTGAGTCTTCATTGTGAACAGTTTGTGGAGGGGGAGAGAATGAAGATCTGAGAAATATCCGAAACCGAGATACTTCAAAGATATTTGACTAAACACTAGGCACAAGGTAACACAACCCAGAGTCCTAAGCATGAAAGATCTGTTAGGTTTCCCCCCCAAATAAGATTTTAACCTTATGAAGATTAAAATTTGTGAATTATGTAGCACAGAGAATATGCTTGTCTTCCTATTTGAAATTCAGAGACACGGGTAGTCCTGCAACACACATCGGGCATGAAGAAACAGATTTTTAGGAATTTTTCTACAACTAGAAGACTATATGATGCGCAACATACTTCACATACAGGCACAAAATATAGGCACAGTGTCACAACACAATGAACCCATTGAATAAACTCCTATTAGCCTCTGATCCTCTGCAAAACCAATTAAAAATCCTAATAAAAATCCGACAAAAAAAAAAAAAAAAGATACAGTTCATTACAATATATTCATTATTCAAAAAAGATTAGCTGGTCTCTTGAACACTTGCTGTATCGAGTGTCAAGAGATGTTAACTGTTAACAAACTGAACTTTTTAAAAATGGTTTGTTGTTTAACAATTTGCAAGGGATTGGCGGTGGTGGTTTTTTTGTTTGTCTTTTGTTTGCTTTTTAGTCTGAGGAGAGAATCTGTTTAAACATTTCTTCATTTTCACTGTTCTCTTTTCTTAATCTTGAATTACTTGATTTTTTTTGTTGTTTCTTTTAAGCATTTTTCTATTTTACAGTTCTCTAAGCAGAGTATAAAAACAATGCTTTGCAGTTACAGTGATAAGCAGAATTAGTGCAGCTCACTCGAATAACACCATTAGAAAGCAAGTCTAAAGTGCTACAGATCACAGAGAAACCAGTAAGGTGCTAAGCAGGAAGCAGTGATGTTACTATTATCTGTGGGCTTTGGTGAAGCCAAGTAAAAAGTAATTTATGCTATTGAAATATGGAGCATTTACTGTTCTAACTTTCCTGAACCAGTCAGAAAACAGACTATACCAAAAGTCTCAGTTGCCCTGCTTTACACAGTGTTCCTGCTCCTGGGATCAAGGGAGGTTCATTGTCTTACTGCATCAACTGTGTAATTGTGTTCCACTGGGAAGGAATTGTTTGGCTACAGTATGGTGAACAGGAATTGTTTTTCAGGCCATTGCTATATTTCTCTACTTTGTTCTGATCTCTTCCCAACCTTTTTAAAGGAGCAGAATATCAAGGAAGGCAAAAGAAAGGTTGCTTAGAAGGACAGAGGAAGGAATTTCAGATGAGACATGGAGGGGAAAAAGTAATGCAGATCATAGTTAAGGCATCAGTGAAAAAAGCAGCAGATCTAGACATATACTATTAGCTTTCTTATTCGTAAGTATTGGGGTGGCTTAACAGTTTCCTCCCAGAAGCTCCCTCCCCTGCTCAAGTCTACATTTGACAAAGCTTTGGGCTGTGGCCTGTATACAGATCTATTACTGGGATTTCAGAATCAGCAGCTTTAAGTACAATCAGCTTAAAATGTAGGGGAGATGGTCTGAATTAAATGTAGGTGAACTGAGAATTGGGAATTACATTGGAAGTTCATACATGAAAGTCACACACAAATTCTGAAGTTAAAGAAGAAGCACATGCTGTTAAATGAGAAGTCTTCTATTTAACCTTTCTGCTGTTCTCAGTCTTTACTAAAGCCTGTTAAGCATTGCAAAGTGAAGTTTTTTAAACCAGCACATCCATTTTATTAATTCATGACATTCTAGTTATAAAATTATTGAAAATTGATTTTCAGAATGAATTCTCACAACTTTTCTTCTTTGTTGGCATTGAAAAAATGCTACTTTTTTACAGTATGTAAAATGAATAGCTATACTGAAAGGGACCAAAAGTTTATCTAGTCCAATTTTTCTCATCAACTTATTTTAGTATAGTTTATTTTAGTTTTGATTACTTTGAAAATGTTGTAATATTAGAGCTCACTTGCTGTTGTAATATTAGAAATATCTTGTTATTCATTCTATTTTTCACATAATTTCACAGGTATGATGAACAGGACAATTTGCAGTACAGATCACCACTGATGTTCCTCTCTATGGCAAAACTTGTCCACTCTTTCCCTTTGTTTCTTCCAATAGAGTTAATAATCTTTGAGAAGACAATAAATTTATATCTAATAAATCTTAAAATAGCTTAATTCCCTAAAGTGTCTTAGAAGAGTAACTTTCAAAGTCAAAAAGTTTTTGAAAATACAAGTTCATTCTATCAATAAAATCAAGCTTATATGAAAGCGTATTGACTCCGGATCACTCTGAAGGATTATTAAGACATAAGTTCTTGATATAAAAGTCCGTGTTGATTCTTCCCATATATTCTATTTCTCCATTTATATACAAATTCTGTTTTGTATTACACTTGAGAGCAATTTTCATTGTTTTCCCCGCCAGTCTGTTCTCCACATGCATACTGAAGCCTTTTCTAAAAATCATTACCTTACTTGCCTCCCCCCTATTACCTGAAAATAAGGCAAATTTAGATGATAATTAACATACCAGTTAACAGTTTGGTAATTCCATATTTGCTTTCTTTGAGACCTTTTGATTGAAATAATTTAGTTCTATAACATGTCAGTGTGGTATTTTCTTAGCTTCTCCTCTATAAAGACAGAATGTGGGATAAGAATCTCCCTAAACTTTGCTGTGAATGCTAATATGTATAATTCATTTAGCTTTTCTATTATGTTTTGCCTTTCCTTTAGTGTTCAGTTTTTGAGATGATCATCTATCACCCCTGTCAGCTCTCTGAAAAATTTTCTGTTGCTGATGTGCTGGAAGAAGTTTTTAATATTAGTTTTAATGCCTATAGCAAGTTGCTCATGATTTTTTTTTTTTTTTTTTTTTTTTTTTTTTTTTTTTTTTTTTTTTTTTTTTTTTTTTTTTTTTTTTTTTTTTTTTTTTTTTTTTTTTTTTGTACATTTTTTTTTTTTTTTTTTTTTTTTTTTTTTTTTTATGTTCCCTTTTTGAAAGAGAATATTCTACTTTTTATAATCTCCGTTGTTAAATGTGTAACTACTTCCACTTCTTCTTTCCTTGTTTATTGTTATCCTTCTGAAGCCATTGTTAACTTTTACACAATTACTTTTATCTACCCTAGACTGTTTCTTGCAATTGTTTTATTTTATAAACTTATTCTAATGAGATTTTAATGTTGTCCCTATCTGTGGTAACTGAATACATTATGAAGAGGATCCTGTTACTAAGCTTAAAGGTTTTCTGAAAATAAATGCTTAAATGCTCAGCAAGCAATAAATAGTACTATGATACTTCAAGGAAATTGTTGCAAACATAAAACAGCATGGATGCCAAAGTACTGTGAACTAAGCGTGTCTGAAATGAAGAGCTTTTGAAAAGTGTCAGCAAATAATTCTGAACACTATTACCTAAAAACACAGGGGAAGAAACGTACTTGGAAATGAATAATGGCAAAGAAAAAAAAAATTGGAGTGCAACAGGTAAGAGTTTGCACTTGTTACAAAAAACACATATTAGTTACTCTTATGGGGAAGCAGAAACTTATTGGCAGCTGTCATCCCCATTGTACATCACAAATATGAACTGCAGTAGCTGATACTTACATTTCAGTATTTTATCTCTCACCATTCCTTACTATCTCTTTTGGATAGTCCCTGTTCTTTCTTTCTGAATTTAGGGACTTTAGTATAAGAGCTGTTTTAAAGAAATTTAGCTGTCTGAATGTAAAGTATTTAAATTTGAGAAAGGTGTCTAGAACAAATGAGACAGACTTTGCACAGACTCCTTAGCTAACACATTTTTTCCCTACTAGCAGTCACATGAATTGATCTGATTTTCTGTGGGTGGCTGTTCATGGGAGGCCAAAAGTGTTTCTGATAACATTGCAGGACCTTGCAAGAACATTTGTAGGGAGTCAGAGAGGATGTGACACAAAATGCAGCAGCAGAGATTTATTTCTGGCCTCTGAAGATACTCTAACATATTGCTTTTGTAAATAAAGTTGTTTGATTAATAAGTGCCTAAACTTCTTGCTCCTCACTGAAACGTCTTTCAAGTTTTGACTGAAATATCAGTGAAGTGAAACAGTTTTTTCCTGTAATGTCAAGAAAAAACAAATCAGTGAATAACAGTTTACTCTTTCATGTGTAAGTGGACAAGAGACAAAAGGAAAAGAGATACTTTTTTACTTATTGTATGGAGTAATTATCATATTTTTTGAAAACTTCCATGATTTTTCTCTTAGGAAAAAAAGTTATTTTGCAGACAAAAATATTAAGTATGCTTATAAAAATACTGTTAAATATTTTACTTCACTATCAGTTCAAATACACAATTTGCAATTAATTACAAGTATCTAGTATCTAATAAGGTCTTTTTTATTCACAGTTCTGCAAGAGGCATAACACCTTCATTCCACCCAGGTCACATCATATTTGTTATCTAGATTCATATTATATGTCTCAATTTCACCGTATAGCAGAAACAACCTCAACACATGATAAAAAATAATTGTGTGTGACATGATGTGTCAGAAAAAGGCCTCTGTGTTTCAAATGGATAATAAAAAACTTCAAGATGACAAGAGTTTGAATACTTTCATTACTCTTTTTATATATTTTTCAGTTAAAATCAAAAGAAAAGACAAAAGGAGGTTGCTTTCTTCATAGGAGAGGAGTGAAACCAACATGTTTTCTACTTTTTTTTAGAAATAGAATTATGAAATATTAAGGAGAAGATTATTAGGTCTGCTTAGTGAGACAAGAACATAATTGTCTGTGGTTTTGGGGTTTTTTTAAAGAAAAATAAAGTATTCAACAAGACTAGTAAATGTACTATGAAATTTTAATTCCCATTTCTCCTTTTTAAGGGTATGCAGGAATATTGCAGTCATGTAAGAATTGAATTAATGTGAAATATTTCACACATCAAAAAGGTAAATCATGATAATGTACATTTGATGCCTAAGAAAATTGTAAATTCTGTTGAGAGCTTTTGCCTTTTTTCAGCTTATTGAAATATTTCTTGTTAAATTTTACTTAGGAATAGATTTGCACTACAAATTATATGCTAAAACCCTTGTGCCAAGATTCATGAAATGTATTTTTTCATTGTCTCCTTACTTAATAATTTCAAAGACAAGCTGCTGCATTACAGAGTCTCACTATTTTTGTTTCAGATAAGACATATTTTTTTTACAAATTTACATTTCCCCATGTTCTCACTTAATTTGGTACTGGGGATATAATTTATTTCAGAAAATCAGAATGGGGTTTGATTCTCCTTTTATATAATTTGAACTACTGACATCAAAAGACATTTTCTTGCAAATTTAGGCAGATTCAGAATTATGGTGTTAAGTTAAATGTAGCTTCTGTGACATTTCAGGGTAATTCTGCATGTCTAGGTCCCTGGGGCCCCTTTAAACAGTTCAAAAGATCTATGGGCACAGAATATTTAAAGGGGTTAATTCCAGTGTGAGGGAATGGGTTTTTTTCAGGGAACACCTGATATGAGGGTCCCTGCCTGAGTTGCTCTTTCTATCTACTAACAACTAATGTAAGGCCATGGAGACTATGTTATGGTGTTTTCTTGCAGAGGTTATTTTCAGTAGAGATGCTCAAGCTCATATGACCAGTATTTAATGGAAAGTTAGGGATGAATCAGCTTTGGAACCAGGTAGCTTGATAAGTCCTTCAAATCCTACTGTTTCAGGGTTGCAAGTGTGCATTTAAAATGCACCAAAGAAGAAGAAAGAAGCTTTGTTAATCCTGATGATATTGATTATTCCAGAATTTAATAGGTGAACTTATAACTCCCCAATGAAAAGTCTGTAGATAAAGAAGAAAAAAAAATAAAATTAAATAAGTTTTAAATGAATCCTTATTGTTATTGCATACTTAGTTGTTCCATTTTACTACACACAAAATTATATACAACATCTCTAGTGGTCATCAAATTTCCTGTCTTGGGACCAGCTTAGTAAAATTCATGCACAGAAATCTTTCAGTGGTATTTGGTGCAATCCTGGGCTGAAGTTCAGAATGTAATCCATAAAATATATGCGATTCCAAAGGACTAGTTTCAATTCTTAGATTGTACAATATGCCATCTTTTGACAGCTTGCAATTAGAGATATTACTAACATGAATCTTAAATCTTCAGACTTTTGTAGGAGTTACCTGAGTAAGAATCTTACAGGGCCATGATGCAAACCACTAAAAATGTCTGTGGCATTAGGAATGTGTCCAAAACTGTTGTCTGTATGATTGGAACTATAGTTGCCATAAGTTTCCATGTCCAGTACATGCTCCAACCATAACTGGACCACAGGCAGTTTTGAGACTGTACTGCCCTGAGTTTCCTCGGGTTGGGGCTGACCTGGAGACCCAGTAGCCATAAGAAGACTCTGATTTGGACAGTAAGGCACAAAAAGGTATGCAACTAACTGCTGCAGGTGAGTTTATTTTCAGCCACAAGTTAGTGACATTTTTCTTTAATAGGGCAATATGTTTAAATTATACTAAACCAAACAATTTCTGAAATAATAATGAGTGACTCTCCTGCATCTATTTTCAAGGACTCAAGCTCCTTAGGTGATTCACCCAACCCTGAGAGGCATTTGAGAATATTTCCTGACTTGAGCAATCCAAGAATTCTACCAAAGATTCGCTACCTGATCATGCGGTTAGTGTTAGGACAAATAAATTCCTCCCTCCTCCCCTTATGCTAAAATATCTTTTGTAAACTGAATTCTGTTCTCATTATAAAGCTCTTTTTTCCCTATTCCCTCAGAATAAGAATATGTATGTGAGAGACCATAAGTATTACTTTGTGCTTTTTGATCACTGTTGGCAATTAATTTATAACTGCAGGAATTTATGTGAAGGACCATTTGATAGTTGAGCAATAAATGCATTACTGACTATAGCAACACACACCCACCCTTATTTAAAAAGTACTATCACAACAGAATACATGCATGTGCTCTTGAGTGCACTGTTTATCAATATGCTTCATTAAGGGGTTTCTTTTCAAAATGTAATCATTACAGATTTTAGCTGGGCTGTCACTGAAGCCACCAGGCTGAAATTACATTATTGTTTTTCCAAATATAAATCTCCAGTAAAATTTACTATATTTAAAGTTTGTTTCCCTAGTAGCTGTAAGGTAGCAAATAACAAAAGTTCCTGTCTAATTTTATTTCAAAGCAGTGTACTTATTCTCTGTTTCATTACTAAGTCTGGGTATAAATTTCTTATCTTTTATTTGTCACAAATAACTCTCTCACATTTACAACTTTGTAATTGGTCTCAAAATAATATATGAAGATAGATTTGAAAATCAGTACTAAACCACAAGAAAGCAGTGTATTTAAAAAACTACTGAATATCTAGCATCTGCCTTCTCATCAGTGTTTGGTGTACTTTGCAAATTACTATGCATTTTGTTCAAGACATATAAAGTGACACACAGATTAAAGCTCGACTTTCAAGTCAGCCAAGGGACATGTATCTTGTTAAGCAGCCTTCCTGGAAAAATAATTTTAAAGAAAATAATTAATTGTGCACATAAAGTCTGAATCAAAACTCATTCACATTCTGTTTTCCTGTAAAGGAAAAACCTGTGAAAGAAATCTCATTGATTTGTTGGTTTTGACAATAATATGAAACCAGAAATGGTATTAAGTGTACCATGGGAGTCATGTGTAGTCCATTCTTGTTGCAGTACATAATTAGTTCTAGTCAGAATCATTGATCAGAATTCTGTATGTATCCTTTCTGAGATGTTCAGCTTTACTGAGACTCCGGGGTGTGTGTGTGTGTGTGTGTGTGTGTGTAGAAAAAAAAAAGAAAAGAAAATAAAAAACTTATATTTCATTGCAGATGATCCACAAGTAGAATACTATGCATTTCTTGTAATTTCAACTGTCTTAGAGTTAGGCATATTGTCTAAATTAGCTATGCAAGCTCATTCTATAGTCAGATGGGAGAGACAAGTACCTCCAGAGGCTTATTTAATTCATTTTAGTTAATAACTTGAAATACTTGGTACAAATACTTTCTGTGACAACTCTCTTTCCAGATGCACTTAGATTTACACATTATTATCAAGTATCTGACAATGTCTATCAAAGAGACACTGTCAGGAAGCAGGTTGGTTTGGGTTTATTACTGTAGTTTTATTTAAAAATGTTTTAACTATAACAGTAAAGTTACTTTTTTTTCTGAAAGAACATCATTCTTAATTGTTAAATAAGTTACTGATTGCCGCTACTCTCTGGAAAAAAAAAAAAAAA
>JAKFQP010000232.1:321578-350134 GCA_023375905.1 Nycticorax nycticorax | reverse complement strand
TTTTGGAGGATGCATATTCCAAATTACAGCCAGATTGTAAGCCCTCTCTACCAAGTGACCCGGAAGAAGAACGATTTCAAATGGGGCCCTGAACAACGACAAGCCTTTGAACAGATTAAACAGGAGATAGTGCGTGCAGTAGCCCTTGGGCCAGTCCGGGCAGGGCAAGATGTAAAAAATGTGCTCTACAACACAGCCAGGGAGAACGGCCGTACCTGGAGCCTCTGGCAGAAAGCACCAGGAGACACTTGAGGCCGACCCCTAGCCTTTTGGAGTTGAGGATACAGAGGATCTGAGGCCTGCTATACTTGAACAGAAAAAGAGATATTGGCAGCATATGAAGGGGTTTGAGCTGCTTCAGAAGTCGTTCTAGCAGCTTCTCACAGAAGCCACCCTTGTAGCCCCCCAACTAGAAAAACCTTTCCATGCAAACTCAGTATAGCCCTATTAAAAAGTTTGTCCCTAACTTTGTTATAAGCCCCCTTTAAGTACTGAAAAGCTTCAATAAGGTCTCCCTGGAGCCTTCCCTTCTCCAGGCTGAACAACTCTCTCAACCTTTCCTTTTAGGAGGATGATTAGAGTATGGGCTAGCATTCTGCGTATTTATAAGGACTCTAGCAGATGGAAGCTGCGAAAGTAAAAAGCATCTAGATATCCTGAATCCATGCTCTGGCTGTTAACGTAAGCTAAAGCCTGTACCAATGCATTTTTCTGTTTTCTTCACACTTCTAAATAGATCAATAGACAGGTAGATGATAGATAGACAGACACGCTGTCAATTGTATGTGCAAATCCCATCTCCATTTTGCTGTCATCTATCTCTTAAGCACTATCAGTCAGAGTCCTAATTTCTTAGCCCTGACTCATTTGAAGAAAAATTTTAAAAGCAAACCCTACTTGTTATAAAAGTCTTGAGGAATATTAGAGAAGAATTTTACATTTCTTTACAGAATGAAATGTATCATTTTCAATAGCACAAATGCCTGAATAGTGTAAACTTTCTTATAATTATAAGTGAGAAAAAAACAGCTTCATTAAGAAGATAGTGCCATTCCAGAATACAGCTGATCATCTCTCTAAGACACAGACATTCTCTCAAAACCTTGCTATTTCTACTGTAAAGTTTTCAAAGACCTTAGTGCTTTTATTCATGTTGCTATTTTAAACCTCTTCATTCTTTAGTCAAGGGATGATCTGTTGGTGGATAGCAGTGAAAAGAGACATATAAACACCAGCTATAAAGGTAATTTTTTTTTTTTTTTTAACTTGGATCAATTTGGCATGAAAAACTGCTATGCCCTTTGGAAGAACTGCAAGTACTGATACATCTAACTTACCCTTTTATAATGGAGAACATTATCGCACTTACTAAGACAATATTCTCATTTGTATCCTGAAATGAGAGAGAGCTGGAAAAGTATCAGAAAAACTGGGAAATTACAAAATTATAAAAGAAAGACAATTACACCTGGGTAAGACTTGACAGGAAATACAGAATTACAAAATAACTCAGGATGAGAGGAACCACTGTAGTTTATATAGGATTATAGGAAAAGGTGTTTAGCACAAGCTGAATATAAGTAAATGTAATGGTACTGAAAAAATAATAAATTACAGATTTAATTATTTCAGGAATGAATTATCAGGAGTGCTTAATTTGAAACACAAGATAATTATTTATCTGTGTCTACTTTGAGAGACGACTCTTTACAAAAGAACTGGGTAAGTACAAAGAGAATAAGAGGGAAACTTGTTCTATATGATTTTCTTAGTCTGGAAGATGCAAAACTAAAGGATCTAGAGGTGAAGAAATTCCATCTTCTAAAAAGATTATCATAAAGAAGAAAATAGTCAATCTTTTCTGTTCACTGGAAACCAAGAAGAAAATCCTTTAATATGCAGCACAAAAGATTAATCTGTGAAAACTCTTGTTCTCCACTTTCCTAGCTGTGGCAGTAATTAAAGTACTGGGATAGGCTAAAGACTAAGAACTTAATATTTCACTGATGTTTTCATGTTTCACAGAATATTTCACTATTGTTTAAAAACAATCAAAAAAACCAAAAACCCAAACCAAAACAATGGTTGTCCAGGCATACTTGATTCTGGTCTATATGTATGAATAGAAGTTTACTTAAGAAGTTAATGCTTCTATCATGCTATTGAACTAAAATACAAATTGTATGAATTGGGATTAAGAAATTCAGTATTAGCTGTTTATAAATACAAGTACTTATTGTTAGACTCATTTCCCTGAACTTCACCTGTATAACAGGTAATATTTTAAGATTCGGAGATTAATTAAGATTTCTTGAGAGTAAGTGAAAAGAAAGAATCTATGTTAAGATGGGCTAAATCAGCTTCTGGAGTGATCTTTTTGTTTCCACTATCTAAAGTTAACTTTGCTGTGTGCTTGATTTTTTTGTTTGTTTGTTTCTGAACAGGTTGGTAGTATAGAATGAATAGAAGGCAAAATAATTCTAAAAATAGATTTATTCCACTCCTCAGTCATTTTAAACTGATATGGTTAGAGACATCTTGGTTTAGGCTTGATCACAGGATCCTGCTCTTCAGTAGATCCAATGGTAATCTGTACCCATAAAATGCAGCACTTCTCATTACTTTTGGTAGATATGAATCATCCTGAGCGCACAGGGCAATATAACACCTTAAATGACCTGCTCACATCCTCCAGATCTGTCAGACAGGTGGCTTTCTCAAATACAAAATTTCACCAAAGGGAAAAAGTAAGCAAGCAAGTAAAAAGGCAAATTTGTTTTCTGTTCTGCAAGATACTTCTGAACAAGCAAGAAAATATATTAAATATTGTGACATAAAATGCAACAGACACGTTTTTCATTGCAAATATTGTGGGGTTTTGTTGTTGACTTTGTTTTTTTTATTTTTGATACAAAGTCTGCAGGCAAAATTATTCATAAATAGGAGAAAAGGATCTGGTATTATTTTTAGATACATATAATTTTAGTTAGGAAACAATGGGACACATGGAAAATTACAAATCACAGGAATGCATTGACCCACAAATATATACATATATATTCACTTTTTGTCACTTGAAGAAACACCGATATGAATGTGATGTGATTCAGTTTGTTTTTAAAAGTCTCGCAGATGACAGTTCTAAGTGAGTTACTCATGAGACACAGAGTAAGCCAGACTGTTATTGTTCATGCCTTAAATTGCAGGAGGCTACACTTGTACGTGTTTCCAGTTCAGATGAAAGGACCTACCTAGATCCTTTAGTACCTTGTAGTTGCTTTCCTAGTAAGGTAGGTTGCTTACCTACATAGTAAGTAGCTTGATATATCACAAACATACAGGGTTAATAGGCTTTGAATTCCATTTCTTTAAATTTTAATTAATTTATGAAAAGGCTGCTAATATTTTAAAACCAATATGCAGTAATACTGAGGCAATATTTTCCCCTTTTTGCAGTTTTTTTGGCTGATTAGAAGATCTGGTCTATATAAATAATTTAAACACCTAAGGAAGTGGATTGGAATATTTAAGGCAACTAAATCTAAACTTGTGATGCCATCAACTCGAACTCAGCTGCCACTTAAACTGAGAGATGGGAAAAGTTCAGATGTGGTATCAGCTTCTTGCTCTTAGAGTATTAAGGGTCTTCTATTAAACATAAGATATGCTTTCAGTGCAGAAACAAGGTATATCACTGCCTTAGCCAGTGCCTCTGCTTTATAACTCCGTGTTCCAGGCCATACTCATGGTTATTCTTGCCCTCTCTCCATTGAATTTACAATGTTTTTTTTACATTCAGTAACACAGACTGAACATGAAACACTCTTTCTGCCAGCATGGACTTCTTTGTTAAGAGCAAAAAAGGACATGAATCCACTCAGGTTTAAATTGACAGGAATAAATTGAATCCAGTTTTCCCACTACTTGGAGAGTGCTTTAATTACTAGATTATTAAATGCATATGTTATTGTCATTTACAAGGAAGTACAGGGAGTTCATCATGTATAACCAAAAGTCTTTTTAAATCCCTTGGTCCAATAAATAGTTTTAAGTTTGGAACCACAGCTTCAGAGACTTTCATCTTTTAGGATTGCACAGTAAAGCTGGAGGGTTTCAGCCACTCCCACCCATTCTTATTTCCTCCTATTTAACAGTTCTTGCTGTATGGCCCAGATATCTTAACTGAAAACACTATTCTCACCTGGTTAACTATTATCTTCAAATATAAAACTTAAAATACCAAACTCTGGTGAGTTCTGCAGCGAGTGCTGGGTGTCATCATAACTAACTCTTTTTTGCATGTAGGTCCAACTGCTTAAAAAGTATATATGTTTAGTTGAAGGCTTACATATCATTTTCATGGATACATGATCCAAAAATCTGGTGTAGCACTGTCTTCTGCAGAACAGGAGTTCACAAGTGCCTACCTGAATGCTTACTCCAATGACATGTCAAATAAATCTCATATCTTCTCTTTGTTTAATTGTTTGGTTTACATTGGGGTTTTTTGGGTTTTTTATTTATTTATTTTTTTATTGCTTTCCCCCATGTTTTAAATTTTAAATTAGCAAGTAAATCAACTTACAAATAGTACATATAACTTTTACCTCTTTTACCTTTACAGAAGGGTGGTCAGCAATTGTCTTCATTGTCTGAATTAATCTATATTATGTATTAAGAACCCTGGTAAAAGGGAGCATGTGCAAAAGAAATAAATATAGGAAAAGGGTACTGATATTTCAGAAACTTGGTAGAAAGAACATGTAGCTAAATTTCAGTTTAAACACCTTGATGAAAAGCAACATAAAATTTTTACAGAAATAAATAACATTGTGAAGGTGCAGAAACCAAAACAAGTGATCTGAATCAAATGGTAATTTTAAAAGCATCCCATTACACGTTGAAAGTTCTTAATGTTATTAACGGTGAGCAGTCTGCATGCACAGTTGAACAATAAGCTATAAAATGGCATGTCAGTATGTCTATTGCATGCCATATCTGCAAAATAATGGATGTTTTTCCTGCAATTAGATCCTCACAACAATTCACATTAAGCTGCAGAGATTCTGCAGGAAATAAATACGATGATGGCAAGCCCAAACTCAGTTTGAAAGCCTTATTCTAGAACCTCTTAAGATGCTTTTGACTAATATTCAACTAACAGGGCAAAGAAAATACTATTACTTCACGACAGAAAATTGTTTTTCCAAAAGATGAATTATATATCATATCAGTAGCTTCAAAACACAACTTAAGACAACTGTCCTGACAAGCACAATTGTTAAAAGAGACCAGATGAGACCATGAGAAGATGGTACAAATGATGGAATGTCAAATTTGCCACAAGACTTCCCTTTACATTTAACCTTTCAGCATTCTTTTCTTTCTGCAAGAATAATTCCTGAAATCATATCTAATGTCCTTAACCCAATTCTTCCAGAAGTACAGTTATATAATAAATAAGTCCTTTCAATAAGGTCAGCTGAATAATTGAGCTAGTGTTTCATACTTACTGAGAAATCAGAGAATCGTAGAATATTTCAAGTTGGAAGGGACTCATAAGGGTGATAGAGTCCAGCTCCCTGCTCTTTGCAGGACTACCTAAAAATAAACCAAATGACTAAGAGCATTGTCCCAATGCTCCTTGAACTCTGACAGGCTTGGAACCATGTCCACTTCCCTGGAGACTGTTCCAGTGACCAACCACCCTCTCAATGAAGAACCTTTTCCTAATGTCCAATCTGAACTTTCCCTCACACAGCTTCATTCCATTTCCTTGTGTCTTATGGCTGGTCACCAGAGAGAGGAGGTCAGCACCTCCCCCTCTGCTGCCCCCACTAGAGGAAGTTGTAGACTGTGATGAGATCACCCCTCAGCCTTCTCCTCTCCAAGGTGAACAAACGTGGAAGAACAACTTAATATCTTTTAATTTGCAGGACAGTGAAGGATTTAGCTCAACAATGGGAGAAATGATAAAACAATATTATGAACAATACATTTAGGGGGTGAAGAAGTAATAAAATTTTAAGGAAAAGTCATGAGAGATTCATAATACACTGAAATCAATAGAAAATCTTGAAGTGGTATTTCGTAGTCAAAGTACCTGTAAAAATCAAAGCCTCAAAAAAACTGCAAAATATATAGAATAAAAAATTATTACAAGGATATTGGCAAGATCAGTATGGAGAATACTATAATATTTAGAAATTAAAAATTATGACAACCTGCATGAACGATTAGTAAGTAAACTGAAAATGAGTCAGATTCTAGAAAAAAATGGCAGAAAATTAAATTAGACAACATTCAAATTTAAAAATAGTCATAAGAATTTTGAACAGAAAAAAAGGAGAAAGAGTGATGGTAAGCTCAAGAATGAGAGACCAATGTCAAGGACGTTTTTCAGTTCAACAAGGGATACTAAGAAAAGGAGGATACCATACGTAAAAATATAAAAGGGCACAAACATGACCAACAAACGATGGAGGCAATGATAAGAACCAAACCTGGTCAGCCATACTAACTGATGAGGGCATGTGAGAGTGAGAGAATGTTTATTCCAGAAAGATATCTAATCAAGGATCTTGTCAATTGGGAAACTGGGGGGAAAAGGGGGAAACAGAAAAATATACTGAAACAGAGTCCTTACAAACACAGAGACAATGACAAGAAATAGATCTCACCACTCACACTAACTGATGGTCTGTCAAGAAACTAAAGATGCTACTTCCAAAAAGATCAATCTGGACTTTGTAACTAATAAGATTGTAAAGCAGGGGGACTCTGGACTGGAGGGGGTACAAACCCACAAGGGGACATGCAGGGAAAGGGGAAATAGGATGAAACAAAGAGGGGGTAGATGGAAAAGGGTACAAAGGAGTCAGGTACATGTAAAACAGGACCTGTCAGTACACTTGTCTGGCTGAGCCTTGTGCTTGATCACTGATGTCCATCCTATCATCTTATATATTCTTATTAAATCTTTTCTTAATGCTCACTCTGCGCAACCTCACTCTCAAACCTGTGTATGTGTGTTGCAAGGACTCAGTGCCAGCTACTGATGAAGCCTCTATGTGTGTGAGTGAAATTTGGCACCAATTACTGTGTCAGACCAGGGGTGTGGGTGCCCCTGACCTGTGAAGTCAGTGGGGTCTCAGCGTCAGCTTCTGGAGCCAGTGGGAGTCCTTAATTTCCAGACACTGGGGCAGGAATGTGGTGTGTCCTGAAAACCAGCTACTGGGGGGGGTGGGGTGAATAAGGTGAGTGAGGGGTTGAGCACCAGCAGCTGGAGTGGGACTGTGGGTCACAGCCCGTGTGCTTGGTTCCACCTGATGGTAGGGTGTGAGTGTTTGTATCTTCCCCAAAACCAGCATGCATGAGATGTGTCTGTATATTCACTAGTAAAGTTCAAGCTGGACTTGCCAGTGAGTAGGGGACCTGAGCCACCCAAGGATTATGAGGAATGGGGGTTACAGTCAGTTCATAACACTTTGTCTCTGCTGTTCCTTCCTCCTCAAACTCTTCTCCAGCTCCAGCATGGAGTGCCTCTCACAGGACACAGCCCTTCACAGTCTGCTCCAATGTGAGTACAGTCTGCAGTTCTTCAAGAACCGCTCTAGTGTGGGTCCTTTCCATGGAGTATCATAGAATCATAGAATCATAGAATGTTTTGGATTGTAAGGGACCCCTAGAGGTCATCTAGTCCAACCTCCCTGCAGTGAGCAGGGACACTGCTAACTGGATCACGTTGCTCAGAGCCCCATCCAACCTGGCCTTGAATGTTGCCAGGGATGGGGACTCCACCACCTCTCTGAGCAACCTGTTCCAGTGTTTCACCACCCTCATTCCAAAGAATTTCTCCCTCATATCCAGTCTAAACCTACCCTGGTTTAGTTTAAAACCATTACCCCTTGTCCTGACACAGCTGGCCCTACTAAAAAGATCGTCCCTGTCTTTCCTACAGGCTCCCTTTAAGTACTGAAAGGCCACAATCAGGTCTCCCCGCAGCCTTCTCTTCTCCAAGCTGAACAAGCCCAAGTCTCTCAGTCTGTCCTCATAGGAGAGGTGGTCCAGCCCTTGGATCATTTCTGTAGCCCTTCAGGAACAGCCTGCTCCATCATGGGTTACCCACAGACCACAGTTCCTGCCAGGAACCTGCTCTGGCTTGGGCTTACCATGGGCTACAGCTTCCTTCAGGGCACACCTACCTGTTGTGGTGTGGGGACCTCCATGTGCTGTAGTGTGGATATCTGCTCTGCTGTGGTCCTCCACAGGCTACAGGGGGACAACCTGCTTCATGATTGTCTTCTCCATGGTCTTCTGGGGAGTTTCTGCTCCAGCACCTGGAGCACTTCCTTCCACTCCTTCTCTCACCTTGGTGTCTGTAGGGTTGTTTCTCACACATTTTTCTCACTACTCTCACACAACTGTTACACAATGTTTTTTATGTTTTCTTAAATATGTTATCATAGAGATGCCACCATAGTGAGTGGTGGGTTCAGCTGTGCCTTGTGATGGGCCCCTTTTGGAGCCAGCTGGAATGAGCTGTGGCTGGCAAGGGACAGCCTTTGGCGTCTTCTCACAGAGGCCACCCCTGCAGTCCCTCCACTGCCAACACCTCAACACCTACACCCAATATAGTACCTATCTATTTTGATCGCATGTTTAATACAGACCTCAGAACCTCATAAAATTCACCATTAAGTACATAGCTTTTGTTTGAGCTAAAGCATCTATCTCAGTCAGAAACTGAGTCTGGATTTAAACTTCAAGCAATGGAGAAACTAGTATTCTTTGGGTTTTTATAGTTTCTAAGCACCCATATCAAGCAGTGTTCTAGATGGATAGAAGGGTAAGACTCTCTAACTAATGGACATAATCATTAACAGGAAGAAAATCTGCATGAATCCTTACTTGCTAACATCTATCTGTCATTCTTGTAAATAAAACATGTGAAGGGGGTTGTTTGTTTCTTTGGGTTTTTTTTCTCCATTTATATGAACATTTAAACTATATGAGATTTTATTTCATTTTTTTTTAGTACAAATATGAAAACAAAAGTTTCTAAGGTCATGAGCTTGCAGATTATGACTTTTAACAGTGGCCTTTTCAAATACGCAGGTGATATTTTTAAGGCATTTAAGTAATCAATACAATTTTATAAAGCATTCTGGGATCACCCACTTCTCCAAATCCTGTTCTGAAGAGTGTATGATCTTATTAATCTATCCTGGATAAAATCTCACTGTTGCAGAGGATATACACCAAATAATTGTACTTCACTTCACTCATTTTTCTGTTTGTGCATTACCACAAGTGCACACAAAATCTGGCTTCAACAAACCTGTACTAATGACAGATTTATGTTCTTAATAATAGAGCAACATTTACACATATATTTATAAACACGCTTCACTTCAACCAAGTTAAATGAAAATTAGAATTTTCATTCCTTGCAAAATATATTTTCTTCCAAACTGGATTAAAAATTGGTGGGTACACATTTTTCTATTTTTGTATAGTACAAATCGGCTCATTCAGAGAAGACAGTACATTATGGTACTTTATACAATTAATTTAATGTTTCAAGTGGTTCAGACTAATCTGTACCCATTCCATTTTAAATCAGTGCAAATGTAAACTGCATTTCAGTATCATAAAGCATTGCCTCAGAAATATCACAGTTCTTATCTGATATCCCATTCTCTTTGAAGAGATGGCTTACCACCCAAACACGAGGTGCTGGTATACACCGCATATGGACTGCAAGAGAGCACACAGTCTTGTGACACTGTTAGAAGTTGGAGGCTTATGAAACAAAATTTCCATGAGTTTCTTTTAAAAAGGAGGGGAGTGGGGGAGGGAAAGAGAAGTCAGTCTCATGTTGAAATTGTTTGAAATGTGTTGGGTCAACTGGGAAAAGCTTAATTATTTCATTACATGCTGAACTATCGCCAAATGGAATATTTCTTTTACGTGAGTAATTTGCAAACTTTTAGCAAAATAATGAAAAAAACCAAACCCAAACAACTCTAGAAGCTACACTTTCAGTTGAAAAATTACTCTGGTAGCTCTAAATTAGATTACCATTTTCTTTGGATGTGGTTTTCAGTTGTGTACACCTTTTTAAGGTTGCAAATTGTGCTATTAAATACATATTTTTCACTGCTGAAGCAGAAAAGAAAACAGAGGTTTCATGCAATCAAAAAAGGTAGAAAACACATTCTACAATATGCCTTCTGTTCCTTTCACAACACAGCTGCAAGCATACCTAAGACAGAATAGAAGAAAGCAGAAAAGTTGTTAAGGTAGTCTATGATCCTTTGCCACAATGAAAATAATTATTTCTTTCATAAGCAATTGCTAGTCCTTGTCACAGTAGACTAGTGTTTTATAGAGGGAATTATAGAGGCCCAGGGAATTACTGGGACTATATATATATATATATGTGTGTGTGTGTGTGTGTGTGTGTGTGTGTGTGTATATATGTATTCACACATAAACCCTAAAATACATATAGTTACCAAAATTACTGGTCAAAAATTTGAGGTGTCATTACTCTATGTTATATAGAGAGTCAAAAAATTCTGAGTTTACAAAGATTTTTTTTTATAAGTTAATTTCTCACTACCTTAATAGAATGACTTCTGATTTCCTGAACAGGGAATTCAGAAAAGGGTTTTTATGCTACTTGATTATTTTCAAATTAAATAGTTCTGATATGCAAATGTAATTCCAAAAAATGAAAAATAGTTACCTGCACCACAGTCCTGCATATTTATTGGTGGAACTGTAAAAAACATACCATAGCAAGATTTAGGTAAGTAACATCATGTGACAAGATTATATTCGTATAGTACAATCTTAACGTCTCTTTTAGCAATTTAAATTACCTTAACTGGAATGTTAAAATTGCTTGAACTTAGTTCCTTTTTGATATAATAATGAATAAAGATTCATCTATGCTAGATGTTTTATGCTGACATTTTAGCTTCTAGTTCTAAGGAAAAAGGCCTGAAATACTTTTCTTGAAAATGTTTTAAATAGGAGCTGCCAAACTACTTTTAGACATCAGCATGTCAATTGTTTTTTCATATTCAATCTACCTCAAGAAATCAGAGGCAGATACAGAGAACTGCCTGTCTGAGTATCCCCTAACACACTCCAACTTCTGCATGTCTCTCCAGTGAAAATGAAGTCTATATTGTACAATGTGAAAAAAGCTTTTTTCCAAACAGGACCAAATAGGGATTTAACATTGTCAGAAAAATATGGCTGCATCTAATGTGAATATGCAACAATAAAATAGTTATATTTTCTTGAATTTAAATTTCCTATTAGCTGGTTTATATCTAGCTTCTTTAGACATGGCTTCAGATAGGAATGATCTGTTTGACATTTTAAAGGTGTAATAATAAGCTGGGTTGTTTTTTACTTACTACTGAATTTAATGATGTGTCTTTTATCCATTTACATTGTATATTGCATTTCAGAAATATTCCAGAAATATATCCAGGAATATATTTAGAATAAAATTCTAATGAGTAAGATTGGAAGTTCAATATTAAAAGGAAAACAAACTTTTGATGAGTTTTGTAAAACAAACACCTGATTTGAATCTTACTGCTATTGCTGTTTATTGATTCAAGTTTAATTACATTTGAACTATTGGCATCTGACTCAGCTATCATCTTTAGTATGTTCATATACTGACAGTTGAGTGCATCTCTCTAGCTTGGAAGCATAGAAACTAGATAGCTTGGAATTGTTTATTAACACTTCACTCAAACATGAGTGAAAGAAAGAAAGTGTTCCTTTTAAATGTTTTGATCCTTTTAGGCTTTTGGTTTAGGTATTTAGGCTGCTTTTAGGCTCTTAGGCTGCTGATACCAACAGCGTCTATTCCAGTAACATACTGACAAACAAACAAAACCAAAGACAATGTAAACACATAGAGAAGTCCATGCAAGAATAACACTTAGGTTAAATTTACAAAAGCCAGGAAAACCACAGAAGAAAACTGTTTCAGTAGGAATTGAAATGTTGAAGTGCCTGTAGGCTAACACATTCCCTCCATTGACTGTAATGACAATAATCAACATAAGACACTTGAAAGACACATTACTGGATTTTTCTTTTTTAGCTTTGACACTAACTGTTAAATAAATTACCATTCTGTCCTCAATGCTAAAATTCCTCCTCTGGTTCAAGTCATGCTGCAATTAGCTATGTCTGAGGTTGACTTCTGCTATGCCCGCACTTTCTCTGGTCTACACATAACAGAATTCTTCTGTGTATTTATTTCTGATTTTTTCAGTGGAAGAAGGAGGAACATATTATACATAAATCCACTTGTCTAGTAAATATGGGCCAGCCTGAAGGCAAATGAAATCAGGGATAGTGAGAAGGATGACAGTTACTATTTTCTCACAACCTTTTTTGCTTTTTTGGTTGTTTTCCTTTTTCTTCCCCTCCTCAGAGCAGTTCTGGACAATTGGAATAAGGTTGGAGAACAGTCACTAGTCTGAATTACTGAAAGGATGAGGTTCATTTCACGTACCTTTAGTCATCTAAAAGCTGGGGTTCTAGTATAAATTAGTAATTCCATCCTTCCCTGCAATCAGTCAAGAATGTTGGCACCATGAGGGTGAGTCATTGCACCTTTTCATATGCTTATCTCCACACCAGATGAATCACCTTCCTGAGTTGCATGGTTCTCTTAGAGGGCTACAGAGATTTCTGCTCCAAACTCTCTTTTCCTTCAAAAATATTTCTTTGTAGACCATTTAAGCTCCAGCCAAACAAAGAACTTCAGCACTTTCTGAATTCTAAGTATTTGGATATTTTCAGTATTTTTAGTGATTTTACTTATATATTAAGAATCATATACCTTTGTGCTTTGCTTGGTTATAAATTATATGATTAGGTAATCTCTTTAGTTTGATTATTCAAGACAAGTTTATTATAGATGCTATATTCTATTTCATATTGATATAGAAAAATCAATTTCATTTTATAGCAGCAAAAATCATATGAAACAACAGAAGACAAATCCACTAAGAAATGTAGGCACTGCAAACACAGAATTTACTTTTGCACTGAGGATAATGTATAATTCTCAAAATTTAGCTCTACATTTTCAGTAATATTCACAGAACATGGTTACATTTCTAAGGATTCACTTGGCCTTTTACTAATGCTGACTAATAAAATTGCTCAACAGCTTATGAAATGGTTAATTGTAGAAATGGAAATTTAGTAAACAACAAAACCATAATAATAATGTATGTTTGGCATATTAGATATGAATGCTTTAAAGGTGAAATAGATAAGTGAATCCAGAGTCAGTTTTGAAATGTCTTATTAACTTGGGTGCTGATAAACATCAAATTATTATAAGAGGACACTGAATTAATATGCATAAATGAACACATCTTTAACTAGAATAAACTTCTTAAGCAATAAGCTAGGTCAGTTCTTGATTTCTTAGTGTTTTCCTTCCTTAGGTCAGGGCTTTTCATTATGCTTTCTTAGTTTCATGAGATTCTTGTTAATCTATTCCTCCAGCCTGTCTAGGTACCTTGTGTGCCCCGCTCCACCCCAAGTATGGAGTCGCCTGTAAATTTTACGATGAAATACTCATTGCCTCAGTCAAGTAATTAATAAAGACCTTAAACAGGATAGTTCCCAGGATGGACCCTTGCTTGTCACAAGAACTCAAGTAAAGTAGAACCTTTTAATCACTAACCTCTGAGCCTGAGAATCCAACCGGGTTTTGTTAGCTGTTTGTTCAGACCATCCAGATAGTAACATCCTCCCTTATGTGGAAGATGATGTCAAAAGCCTTCCTAAAGTCAAGATAAATGACCTCTACTCCTTTCCCATCATTCACAAACCTAATTATTTTATCAGACAAGGCAGCAGTCAGGTTCATCAAGAATTATTTACCTTTGGTAAATGCTGACTGTTCCAAAGCACATTCTTTCTCATGTACTAGGGGCTTCAAAAGCCTGGGATTTAACTCCAGATTTAGATACTAACTGAAGGAGTCTAGTGTAGCTCTAACTTGTGTTTAATGTTTATCAATCACTTGTGTGTGTTTTAGTGTAGTCAATGAAGAGATGACACAATCTTCAACTGTCACCCCCCCCCAGGCCTTTACTCCTTTATGCTGCATTATTATTCTATAGTTACAGATAGTTCTTTGTGCACAAAATAACTGCTAACTATCCATTTAAAATGTATTCATGAGAGACATTACACCTTGTAATTATACAAAACTAAGCAACACTAAAATTAGGTAGTAGGAACTTGGCCATTTCACAATTGCTGTTGCAGCTAAACAAGCTAAAATAGACCTCTAAGCATGCCAAGACAGGTTCAGATAAAGCAAGTCTGTCAATCTGTCTTCTATGTTGTTAACTTATTACAGAGTCTGTGGCCTGTTGCTGGCAATGGCAGTACTATATTTACAGGACTGTAGGACTACATGCATTTGATACCCTCAGGTGGCAGCTTACTTAGAAAGTATACTCCCTTGCTTGAAATTTGTATTCTTAGAGTACAGGAGCTGCATAGACTTAGAAAGGTAATAGCATTTTTGGACAGCCAAACTTAGGTTTTCTAGACTCAAAGAGAACATACTTGACTCCAAGAGATGAAAAAGAAAAGAAAATTGATAGAAAAGTACCCACCAGAGGCAAAAGTATTTGATAAAGTTCTAAATAATGAGAGGTAAGTAAGTATGTGCAGACCTGCCCACCAAAGGAAAATATGTAAGAGCAATTTCACAGAACAAGAACTCCTTACCACATTCTCACTGTGGAAATCCAGGTGTGAACTCTAAAAAATACACCTAGTTCAACAGACTAGAAGGAGCTATAAAGTACAGCTGTAGATGGTTATTCAGCTCCAGATATATTCCAGTCATATGTCCTATTTGTCCAGAAGAGATCTTCAAGTACTTATGGCGGAAAGAGCAAAATCAAACCTACAGGAAGATTTCTTCACTAAAAAGAATAGAAATAATGTTCTGTAAAAGATGAACTGAATGTATTTCTTAGGTCAGTGGACAAGAATGAAGCACTGATCCTGCCACAGAAGTATTGACTTTTTCTTTCAGGACTACAGATACTGAATAATACGATACTTCAGGAATTGCAGACCATTTCAGTGAGCTCAGAGAATAGTGTTCTAAATTTTTTTCTGTCTCACAAGCAAAGGAAGCCAGTAAGTGGGAGATTTTGGAAACAAGATAGATGTTAAGGAAGTATTTTAAGGCTGAACAATTAGAACTGTGGAAAATTAGTTTGGATACTTTAGACAGGACTGGAAAAGCAAAAGGGAGATAAAGTGATGGCCTGTGGAGGAAAGGGTGGAAGTATCACTGGATGTTACCATGAAAGTACCTTTATTTTAGTGTGAATCACTGTTACTAGACAAAGAACACCTGAGGCAATATATGATACCTCCTAAAACCTAATACATCACATGTGAGAACAGAATGACTTTGATTTGAATGACACCCCTTGGATTTCTTATGATCACAGAACTAAATTTTATTGGGGGGGGGGGGGTTATTATAGATGGCTCTTTCCTAACATGAACACTGTTGACTGTCATAGGATAAAGGTATACCATACTTAACCTTGACAGATAAGAATAAACTGACTGTAGAACTAGGAATGAGTTTTAGCTTAGGTTTAAGTTATCATAGATTTATTGCACTGTTTATATACATAAACCTAATGAGATAATGAATGAGTGATGTAAAGGATGATATTCAAAGTCCCTAATCAAGAAAAAGGCATGCTAACTTAGAAATGTACCCTAGATTACAGAGGGAGTGAAGGTATTTTACTGTATAGCAAAGAAATAGAAGAGAGAAGAAATATAAAACACAGACTTTCTAATTAAAAACTAGATAAATGAGGAAAATGTAAACTGAGATATAAACCAAGCAGAAGTAAAGAAAATAAGAAGTCCATATTAAATATTTCCCCCCAAAATTGGTCTATTTACAGATAGAAATAACAGAGCTATCGAGTTTGAAAGAAAAATTATTTGTTTTCAGACAGTGCTGATTTCTGCCTTTGGGGGAAAGATGATTGATGTATTAATACCACAGTGTATTCTTACAATAAAAAAACTCACATAGATTCTAAACATAAATTTTAGTCATATAAACCTTAATATCAGAATATTTTAAAACTTCTCAGAGTTTTTATACTGCAAGGTATATGGGCCACTAATGCTTATTTTTTATTTCCCTTAGGATGCAAACATGATGTAGAGTGAGCATTTTGCTAATATTTTAAGAGTAAATAGGATAAACTCTGTAATCACAAGATTCTTACTCTTGCAAAATCTCAGTCAAAATATAGAAGAATTCATATGGCATCAAATGAACAAAAAATTATTGAAATGAACATAAATAATGCCAGTTATTCTAGGCAATTAACATAAATTTATGGCAAGTATATATGTCAAGATAAAATAACATGTTCTTCTGATGAGTCTATAAGTTTACTTTCTGAAAGGCATTTCTTTTGGTCTTGTTTAGTATTTTGATTAAGAAATCAGGGAAAAAAAAATAACATGTTGTGACACCTACTGATTAGTGATAAAACTAAATAACTGACCAGTTTAAAAAGCAGCTGTAAAAAGTTCACACCTTTGAGAATCTAGTACTACAGTACTTACAATTATGAGGGATTATATATAAAATAATAATTCTGAAATTAAGTGCAGATTGGGAAACTGAGAACTTGAAAATTAAAAAACCACTGATAATTATGAATTATTTTGAAATATCAGGTATGCAGTATTACACTGGATTTTCTATTTTTTTTTTCAGACAAAATTGCAATACAAGAAAATCTTTGTTGGCATGAAAGGGTGTCTCTTTATTGACTTCCATTGAGTTTTGTCTTGGGAAATTAACCTGACAACTACAAGAAGTTTTCTCATGTGAGAAAGTGAAAAATCATTAGACCTGAAGCTTCAGTATTGGAATCTGACAAATCAATATATATCCTTCTTGCTTTGCTCAGTGAAATAAAGTTATATTTATTTGAAAATATATTTCTTTTAAATAGGTCTTAGAAAGTCTAGGAATTTTGACCTAGCAAAAGCATTACATTCATTCAAATATTTTAAAATATTCAAATATCTGCAATTTGATTGAGCCAAAAAGTAGTTTATTAAAAATATGTTGATAAAAGCACATTAACTAAGAACTTCAGGTTTTTTGATGTGGATAAAGAGATTTTACTATAAGCCTAAATTTGGATTCATGAAAAAAAATGTAGTTTTGCTGGCATTCTCATCACAGCTTGTCAGTCTACTGAGTTTGATTTCACTAGATACACAGGGAGCTAGAGTTCTTAGTATCTTAGCCAAATACCATTTTGTGGAAGCAATGAAGATAAATTCAAACATTAAATATTGCAGTCTGGGCTAGAGTTAGAGATCTCCCAACCCTAGAGATATTTTTCATCTCTGTCCTATTTCCTAGTAAACATAATGTCTCTCTTTCAGATTATAAAATGCATAATTGGATCAAAATTAAATCAGAGATACCTTTTGGATATTTGTCTTGTTCTGTGAAATCTTCACAAAAGAATAATTCTAGGGGATTTTACCATTTGAAAAAGAATCAGTTCAAGCAAAAAAGAATTTCTGCTACCCAATAAATAAGATGAGGATAAAACACATGTTATTTCCTGTTATGCCTTACACTTCCCATCTGTTTTACTTAAAAATGGGATAAATAGGTAGAGAAAATGGAAATATTAGTATTGTGTTCAGCTGTCTCTTACATGGTACATCTGTATCAGATACAGAGTCACTATTACCCTCAAACATTCAGACTGGACTGAAAACAAAAGTCAAACACCTTCCCCCTCCCCACCTTCTTCCCAGGCTCCTTCATTCCTGACACTGATATCCCCCAAAGTAGCATGGGGAGGATAGGGAATGGGGAGCTGCAGTCAATACATAACAGTTCCTATCTGCTATTCCTTCCTCTTCACACTTTTCCCCAGCTCTAACATGGTTCCTTCCAATGGACTGCAGTCCTTCAGGAACAGACTTCTCCAGAGTGGGCTCCTGACAGGCCACAGTTCCTGCCAGGAGCCTGTTTCTGTGTGGGCACTTCACAGGTTACAGCCTCCTTCAGGATACATCCACCTGCTGTGGTGTTGGGACCTCTATGGGCTGCAGTGTGTATACACGCTTAGGCACCGTCATTTCCATAGGCTACATGGAGAAAAAATGCTTCACAGTGGTCTTAATGGGTTACAGGGGAATCTTTGCTCTGGTATCTGGAGTACTTCGTTCCCCTCCTTATTCTCTTACCTTGGTGTCTGCAGGGCATTCTGTGTGTCTGCATCACACATTTTTTAACACTTCTCTCTCTCACACCTGTTGTGTAGCGTTCTTTACCCTTTCTTAAATATGTTATCACAGAGGTGCCACCATCATGGCTGATGGGTTAAGCTGTGTCCTGCAGCTGGCTCTGGCCATCTGTCCACAAGTATAAATTGGGAGGGGAGTGTCTGGAGAGCAGCCCTGCAGAAAGGGATCTGGGGGGCCTGGTTGACAACAGCATCAATATGAGTCAGCTGTGTGCCCCAGCAGCCAAGAGGGAAATCACATCCTGGGGTACATCAAACACAGTATAACCAGCTGGTCAAAAGGGGTGATTATCCCACTGTGTTTAGCATTGGTGCAGCCTCACCTGGAGTATTCTGTACAGTTCTGGACCCCACAATATAAGAAGGATGTGAAGGTTCTTGAATACATCCAGAGGAGGGTAACAAAGGTTGTGAAAGGGCTGGAAGGCACTTCCTATGAGGAGCAGCTAAGGACTTTGCGTTTGTCTCGTTTGGAGAAAAGGAGGCTGAGGGGTGAGCTTGTTGCTGTCTACAGCTTCCTGAGGAGGGGAAGTGGAGAGGGAGGTGCTGAGCTCTTCTCCCTGGGATTCAGTGATAGGACACATGGGAATGGTTCAAAGCTGTACCAGAGGAGGTTTAGTCTGGACGTTAAGAAGTATTTCTTTAATGAGAGATAGTCAAACACTGGAACAGACTTCCTAGAGAGGTGGTCAATGCCCCAAGTCTGTCAGTGTTTAAGAGTCATTTGGACAATGCCCTTAATAGCATGCTTTAACCTGGTTATCCCTGACCTGGTCAGGCAGTTGGATTAGGTGATCATTGTAGGTTCTTCCCTTCCCTTCCCTTCCCTTCCCTTCCCTTCCCTTCCCTTCCCTTCCCTTCCCTTCCCTCACCTAGAATTATAACAACAACAGTAACAGAGTTTTCACCGTGGTGTCACTAAACACAGCAGTGAAATATTTTGGCAAAAATTTCAGTACAAGATTAGCTGTGTTCTGCAACCTTTAGTCACTGCAAAGAAATTATAGAACATCTAGAAATCTAGCAAGAGACAAAGGAAATTAATTGATATTCAGAAATTGTCTTTTTTAAAAAAAAACATTCCATTTTCACAGTGAATAATCTTGTAAAACATCCTCAATATAACTGAGTCCATTCTTTAAGAAATGGATGCTTAGAATCCAGACAACCTGAAATCATTTTGATCTGACTAGAAGTAAACAGCTGTGCAATAATACTACTGTGCATTGGCAAATACAAAATCAGAGTAACCCAGGATGAAGAAATAACACATTAAATTATGATACCCTCTCAGGTCAGTGGGGCAGACAAAGAAATTCAATTTTGGAAGGCTGTTTTTACTTTAATGTGGATTAGAAATTATATTTTTGGCCATATGTATCTTTTAATAATTTAAGTTAAACATATTCTGCCATAGTCATATTCATTGGAGTGGTGGTCTATGTTTTTCAGAGGGATGTTTCTCACCAGAGAATTAGAATGTCTGTCTTTAAGAAAAGCATCCTGTTTACTATGGGACTGAAACCAAAAATTTCTTTACTCTTCTTTAGTGTCAAACTTCTGTTGTTTGTACTGTATGTTCTTTAGCTTCAGTTGGATCCAGTCCATCATGTTTAAAGTGTGAAATGTAATCAACAGCTACCATACAATATATATTTTTAGAATTACTGTTTGAAGAGGTAAATTGTAGGTAGTGACAAGCAAATCTTTCAGGTAAATGTAAGGCTCTGGGAAAGACTACAAAATAAAATCCATTAAGAACTGAAAGCACAAAACCCACTAGAAAACCATACTCCAACCCCGAAATCTCTGGATAAAAATGCTTCAGGATTTAGCCTTTAACTGGTCCTTATCAGAAAGAACTATGAGAACAAAGAATCTAAAGAATAATTTACTAGCATTGGTCAATAAACAAGTATAATATTCTTTCATTAGCACAATATATTTGAAACACCAATAGCAAAGTATGAGACAGCAATTTACAGACAAGTTCTCCCTTCCTAAATAATTGTGTGTCATGTTCCATATATATTGGAATAAACATATTTTTCTGTAGATACAAATAATTTAGATTCAAATAAAGAGACACCAATCAACATAATATATGTTTGTTAATGTTTCTCAAGCTATCAAAACTTTAGGGTCAGTTTAGCATTTGGTGCTGTTATCTGGGAAGTTTATAATAAGTAGCTTTCCCTAGCCAGGATTCTAGCTGTAGAAATGTCATAGCATGGTTAAACCTGAATTAGAAAAATTTGAAATAATTAGAAACAGTGTGAAACTCACTTGTTTTGATTACCAAATAACCACTAATCTTTGCTGTAATGCATTTATATAGATTAAGTTTAACCCCTCCTTTAGGCACTGATGACTGAATCTGGTTCTATACATGCGACTGCCACCAGTCATAAAATCATAGAATCATTTAGATTGGAAAAGACCTTTAATATCATCAAGTCCAACTGTTAACGTAGCACTGTCAAGTCCGCCACTAAAACACGTTCTTAAGCACCACATCTACACCTCTTTAAAATACCTCCAGGGATGGGGACTCAACCACTGCCCTGGGCAGCCTGTTCCAATGCTTGATAACCGTTTCCATGAAGAAATTGTTCCTAATACCAAGTCTAAATCTCCTCTGGCGCAACTTGAGGCCATTTCCTTTTGTCCTGTTGCCCATTAGTTGGGAGAAGAGACCAACACCCACCTCACTACAGCCTCCTTTCAGGGAGTTGTGGAGGGCAATAAGGTCTCCCCTCAGCCTCCTCTTCTCCAGGCTGAACAACCCCAGTTCCCTCAGCCGCTCCTCATAAGACTTGTGCTCCAGACCCCCTCACCAGTGTCGTTGCCCTTCTCTGGACATGCTCCAGCAATTCAGTGTCCATCCTCACTACAAGAAAGGTGTCAATGGGTAGACAAGGTGCTTAGGGACATGGTTTAGTGGTGGGATGGCAGTGTTAGGTTAACGGTTGGACTTGATGATCTTAAAGGTCTTTTCCAACCTAAGTGATTCTATGATTCTACGATTCTATTATTCCTCAACTAAGGGGCCCAGAACTGAACACAGTATTCAAAGTGAGGTCTCACCAGTGCCAAGTACAGGGGGAAGATCATTTCCCTAATCCTGCTGGCCACACTATTCCTGATACAATCCAGGATGCTGTTGGCCTTCTTGGACACCTGGGTACACTGCTGGCTCATGTTCACCTGGCTGTCAACCAACATCCCCAGGTCCATTTCTGCTGGGCAGCTCGCCAGCCACTCTTCCTCAAGCCTGTAGCATTGCATGGGGTTGTTGTGACCCAAGTGCAGGACCCGGCACTTAGCCTTGTGTTGTACCTCATACAATTAGCCTTGGCCCATCAATTCCGCCTGTCCAGACCCTTCTGCAGGGCCTTCCTGCCTTCAAGCAGATCAACAGTCTTGCCCAGCTTGTGTTGTCTGCAAACTTACTGAGGGTGTACTCGATTCCCTCATCCAGCTCATTGATAAAGATATGAAACGGAACTGTCCCCAGGGCTGAGCCCCGGGGAACACTGTTTGTGACTGCCTGCCAACAGGATTTAATTCCATTCACCACAACTCTTTGGGCCTGGTCATCCAGACAGTTTTTTACCCAGCAAAAAGTACACTGTCCAAGCCATGAGCAGCCAGTTTCTGCAGGAGAATGTTGTGGGAAACTGTCAAAGGCTTTACCAAAGTCCAGGTAGATAACATCTGCAGCCTTTATCTCATGTACTAAGTGGGTCACCTTGTCATAGAAGGAGAGCAAGTTAGTCAAGCAGGACTGGCCTTTCATAAACCCATGCTGACTGGGCCTGATTACCTGGTTGTCCTAAACACTCCACATGACGGCACTCAAGATGATCTTCTCCATGACCTTCCCTGGCAGTGAGGTCAGGCTGACAGGCCTGTAGTTCCCCAGATCCTCCTTCTGGTCCTTCTTGTAAATGGGTGTCACATTTGCCAACCTCCAGTCAACTGGGACCTCCTCGGGTATCCAGGATTGCTGATAAAGGATGGGAAGTGGCTTTGTGAGCACTTCCACCAGCTCCCTGAGTACCCTTGAGTACTGGGTCCCATCTGGCCTCATAAACTTGTATGTGTCTAAGTGGTGTAGCATGTCGCTAACCATTTCCCCTTGGATTGTGGGGACTTTTATTTACAGAAACATTTTTTTTAAGTTTATTTATAAATTATTTTATAAATTTATTATTTAACATCTTTTATTGCAGTAGCCAGATTAAGCTTTAGTTGGGCTTTAACCCTTCTAATTTTCTCCCCTCATGACCTTATGATATCCTTGAAGTCCTCCTGAGTTTCCCATCTCTTCTTCCAAAGTTTGTAAACTCTCTTTCTTTTCCTCTCTGTTCAGACAGGTTGGTCTTCTTCCCCGCTGGCTCACCTGTCAGCACATACAGACTGCCTGCTCCTATCATAAAATGCTTTGGGTTGAAAGGAAACCTGTTCCAGTGCCTCAGCTCCTATGTTCCTTAGCATAGTTTCCATGAGGATGTGCTCCATGATCTTTCTGGGCACAGAGGTGAGACTGACTGGCCTGTAGTTCCCCAGCTCTATCTTTTTTCCCTTTTTAAAAATGGGGGTTATGTTTCCCCTTTTCCAGTCAGTGGGAAATTCACCAGACAGTCACAACTTCTCAAATATGATGGATAGTGGCTTAGCAACTTCATCTACCAGTTCCCTCAGGACCCACAGATGCATCTCATCAGGTCCCATGGACTTGTGTACCTTCAGGTTCCTTAAATGGTTTTGAACCTGGCCTTCTCCTGCAGTGGGCAGTTCTTCACTCTCCCAGTCCCTGCCTTTGACTTCTGTGACTTGGGTGGTATGGTGAGAGCACTAGCTGGTGAAGACTGCTGTAAAAAAGTCATTGAGTACTTCAATCTTCTCCATATCCCAGGTAACTAGGTCTCCTATTTCCCTCTGGACAGGGCCCACATTTTCCCTAGTCTTTCTTTTATCACCAACATACCCATAGAAGCTTTTCTTGTTGCCCTTGATGTCTCTGACCAGATTTAATTCTACCAGGGCTTTAGCTTTCCTAACCTGATCCCTGGCTGCTTGGACAAGTTACTGGCTGGAGCTTCGTGATTACAGTAAAAAACTGTTAGTGTCTATCAGGTGTCCAATATGCATATACAACTGTGACTTGCAGAAGCTTGCAGGTGTCCCAGGTTTGGATGTATGTGCTGGTTTTGTCTGGGAGAGAGTTAATTTTCTTCATAGTATGGGGCTATGTTTTGGATTTGTTTGGAAACAGCATTGATAACACAGGGATTTTTTTCATTTTTGCTGAGCAGTGCTTGAGCAAAGCCAAGGCCTTTTCTGCTTCTCACACCACACCACCAGCAAGGAGGCTGAGAGTGCACAAAAATTTGGGAGGGGACACAGCCAGGACAGCTGCCCCTAACTGGCCAAAGGGCTATTCCATACCATATGACATCATGCTCATCATATAAAGCTGGGGGAAAAAGAAGGAAGGTGAGGACATGCGGAGTTATGGGGCTTTGTCTTCTCAAGTAACCATTATGCATGATGGAACCCTGCTTTCCTGGAGATGGATGAACACCTGCCTGCCAATGGGAAGTGGGGAATTAATTCCTTGTTTTGCTTTGCTTGCATGCACAGCTTTTGCTTTACCTATTAAACTGTCTTTATCTCAACCCACGAGTTTTCTCACTTTTACTCTTCCAATTCTCTCCCCCATCTTGCTGTGAGGGAGGGAGTGAGTGAGTGGCTCTGTGGTGCTTAGTTGCCAACTGGGGTTAAACTATGACAATGTACTATTGCCAAAATAATAAAAGGTTTCAGAACGAACATTCTCTAAAATCCTGTGTGTCTCTTTGTGGCATTCAAACTTTAAGATTCTCTGCAATGTAATCTGAAGAACCAAAGGAATCTGTTATTTTAAGAAAGTGGATAAATTTGGAGACATTTTCCTATTGTCTTTTTCTCGGACTTTCTCAGAGCTTGAATAAATGAATTTAATAAAATTAATTCAAAATAAAAAGCAAAATTGCAAAACCTTTTTTTTATTACAAAGCCTAAAAATGAAAAGGAAAATTTCACATGCTGTAACTAGTTCTGCATATGATGGAGACATAATATTTTATTTTAAAAAAAAAATGTTATTTAATTATAATAGTTGTACATTTCACAGTACTATAATGTCTGTATCTGTCATACAACTGTAGTTTTATTTAGATATTAATTCTAGACATTTAAAGATCATTTAAGGCTATTAGACATTATTGCCCACATTAAATAATGAGATTGAAAATTATTTATTATGCCTGTTAGTGCCTGAGATAGAGAAGAAAGGATGAATTAAGGTTTCTGTCAATAAAAAATATTACTACTTCAATTTTAGAAAAAATAC
The DNA here is from genome assembly GCA_023375905.1 of Nycticorax nycticorax. NCBI lineage: Eukaryota > Metazoa > Chordata > Aves > Pelecaniformes > Ardeidae > Nycticorax > Nycticorax nycticorax. Next base: position 325,321 of record JAKFQP010000232.1, on the reverse strand, counting down.
TGTTTCTAATTAATATATTTCACTCTGCAAGGTTGAATATCCAGTCCAGTATTAAGTTACATCACTTTAAATTGTTGAGGTGAAATAAGCATGATTTAATGTCTTCAAGACAACCAAAAAAAAGGACTGATTTAAAAATAAATCATAGTGTAATCTGTGAGTGCAAATCTCTGTAATGCTAAGTCGCTGTATGTAATGAATACAAGTTAACTCATAGCAACTCTATGGGGGTGTATGAAAAAAGATTAAAGGAAATTAAGATGATATCAATTTAAAGCTATCAACAGAAATTTCCATAATCAAAAGCTATTTGAATATTACTTAATAAATTAAGCTTTTATTTCACAATGTTGGTCAGAAACATGCAATCTCTGATATTCACCGGAGAGTTGCATCTTCTTGTACACATTAAAATGAAATATATCAGGGAATCTATGAGCCATGAACTTTCTCAATGAGAACACAATGATATCAGCCAGCTCATTATACTGATCTGCTTATTAGAAATAAGTCAGCTCTGTGACTGAGGAAAATGCAGAAATTGAAGTGGCAGATCTAGGAAAGGTCATAAAAAAATAAAGCAAAAGAATTTTAAAATGTCCCTGGAGTTTGTTGACTAGTAACTACATAATGGGAGGCATAATTGTATATAAACATTTTTATTATTTGTTTACATATGTGACTAGATAGATCATTTATCACTGTCCCTTTCCTTTTGTTTGGATGAGGACATAAAAGAAACAAGCTGAAACTGTGTGGGATGCCTTACAGATATACGATATGCATGTATATAGATTAAATACTTTCAGATGCACAAGACACCATTAGACCAAACAAGAAGAATAAGGTGGAAGAGATAATGAGATAAACATGGGAAAAGACTTAAGAAATAACCTTGTACTCTGAGTTTATTTGCCTAGGTTGACTTTGTCTCCCAGGTTGTTAATGGATAAATACAAAATAATGCAACTATGCCTAATATTATGAACTATGATTATATAGGGGGTTAGAAGACTGTACATCTGTCTATGCCTGCAACTGGTCACTTCATATTTTGTATTTTATAGATGAAATACTTCTAAAAACTTCTTGTCAGTCAACAGCTAATGAGAAGTTATATTTCTTTGAAATTAGGACAGGAAAACCAAAACCTGTTCCATGTTTTCTTTAAATTTTTGGTGCCATAATCAAAAGGGAAAGATCTCTTCCTAAGACTTATTTTACTACATGAGAATGGTTTTCCTCTCCCTTCCCTTTCGCTTGTGCTTGAGTTTCCGCTTCCCCTTCTCTCTTTGTTACTGCCACTGCATTTCATTCAGATCTACCACCAAAGCAGAACACACATAGCCTATACCCTTCTTTATCAGTTCAAAAAGTTAGACTGACATTTTCACATTTAATATAAAATATTAGGTGAATAACTTTGTAAGTAGAATTTGATTCTGAGTAAGAAACAATTATGTGAAGAACAATGAAGAGAGCAAAAGATATTTTTTTTTCCTTATTTCACAACCACTTGACAAAGTGATGCCAATGGAAGTATGCAGACGCTATGAATGTATTAATTCTTCTTCTCAGTTACTCAAATACTAGGTTGCCATGTCAAACATGAAATGTACTATTGACAGTGATTTAGGCCTTAAAATAGATAAAATCTAAATATTTCAAACATAAATCAACATCCTATTTCAGAGATAAGCATAAGTTCAGGTAGATCATACAAAAGTTATGCAAAGTAACCTGTGTAGCATTTGGAAATTCTTTTTTTTTTTTTTTTTTTTTTTTTTTTTTTTTTTTTTTGGCTGGGACAGGGGGGAGTGGCCAGTTTTGCTCAATGTGGCATATATCAGTATATATGCAGTATAATTTATTCCATTATCTACATGTTATTTAATCATACTTAATCATGCACCAAACTCCTTTCCTCTGGAATAATGCAATACATTGCAGTCTTTGATGACTATTCCACTGTCTTCATTTAGATCACGCCGCGAACAGTACCTTGAGTTTCTATTATTATTCTTTTCTCAAAACACTGGCGTAATTTTTCTTTCTTTGCATAAAATGTGTTTACAGACAAGAGAATCATCTTACTGTTTGCTTTAAAATTATCAGTTCTTAACAGGCAATAAATTCTTTTAAATTTTTTTTCAGGTAATTAATGAATTGGGTAATCTGCCAGAAACAGATTTTCTTAATCCTGCATATCTCTAGTATTTAAACATATGAATATACATAATTTGTATGTACAAACTAGGAATTTTGAATTGTTACTGGCAAGTCTCAGACTTGGTAGAATGGTCTAATAATGGTATACTAATGGTGTAATGTCTCATAAAAAGAAGGACTGAATATTTTCTCTATATTTTACATTTTATTTAAAGGAGAATTTAAAGTGTTGTTTTGTGTACATTTTTTATTGTTCATTTCTTCATTTTAAGGAAATGTGTACGACATAAAAATGTCTATGTAAAAGTCATTCCTTCACAGCCTGCCTTCACTGAAAGCTTGGGTAAATAAACAATCTTTATGGCATCTCTCCAGGTCAAGAAATCTGATCTTTATTGAATTAATTCTAGATTGGAAAAGTAATAAAAAGTGATGTCTGCTAAGAATTATACAACTGAGACACTGAAAGCAAAGACTCAACAATTCAGTTACTAAATGTACTATTTAGAAGATTTCATTTTGCTAATAAATGCCAGGGTTATTTTACTAGATCTGTGAAAGAGAAATTTCAATTATTATCTGATCATCTGAAAGTCCTATTTTGCCATGTTTTAATTTTAATGAGATATTCATGGAAAAGGTTAGTGCATTTTTTTCCCTCCAGTGTTATCAGTCTGGATGCTTTCTGCTTCATTAATCAAAATTATAAAAGTCAAGAGTTCCCACCTTTATTGAAGCAATCAATTTCTTTTTTTTTAAAAAAAGGAAACTTGTGAGCTTGTTTTTTTCTCATTTTGATTGGATTATTAATTTCAGAATGCACATGAAAGGTAGATATTCTTTACTGTCTCTGATTAACCTTCTTTTATTGCAAAAACATCTAATACATTGAGCTCAAAGAAGTTTTGCAAAGAAGCTGGAGCCAGGTTCTTTTCAGTGGTGCCCAGTGACAGTAACAGAGGCAACTGTCACACACTGAAACACCAGAGGCTGCCTCTGAATATCAGGAAATGCTTTTTTTTTTACTGTGAGGGTGACTGAGCATGGGAACAGGTTGCCCAGAGAGCATGTATAGTCTCCATCCTTGGAAATATTCAAAAGCCATCTGGACACGGTGCTGGGCAACTGGCCCAAGGTAGCCCTGCTTGAACAGAAGGGTTGGACCAGATGACTTCTAGAGGTCCCTTCCAACCTCAACTATTCTGTGATTCTATAAACTTGCACACAGTGAAAGTAAGCTGAGAAGGTGAAGGCAAAGGCAAAGGCAAAGGCAAAGGCAAAGGCAAAGGCAAAGGCAAAGGCAAAGGTGAAGGTGAAGGTGAAGGTGAAAGAGAAGGCGAGGGAGAAGGTGAAGGTGAAGGTGAAGGTGAAGGCGGAGAAGGAGAAGGCAGAGAAGGAGAAGGAGAAGGAGAAGGCAGAGAAGGAGAAGGAGAAGTTGAAGGTGAAGGTGAAGGCGGAGAAGGAGAAGGCAGAGAAGGAGAAGGAGAAGGAGAAGGAGAAGGAGAAGGAGAAGGAGAAGGAGAAGGAGAAGGAGAAGGAGAAGGAGAAGGAGAAGGAGAAGGAGAAGGAGAAGG
>JAKFQP010000232.1:180846-320545 GCA_023375905.1 Nycticorax nycticorax | reverse complement strand
GATTGCGGCCTTTCATTACCTAAAGGGGGCCTATAGGAAAGATGGGGAAAATCTTTGTAGTAGGGCTGGCTGTGACAGGACAAGGGGTAATGGTTTTAAACTAAAACAGGGTAGGTTTAGACTGGATATACGGAAGAAATTCTTTACAATGAGGGTGGTAAAACACTGGAATGGGTTGCCCAGAGAGGTAGTGGAGGCCCCATCCCTGGAAACATTCAAGGCCAGGTTGGATGGAGCTCTGAGCAACCTGCTCTAGTTAGCGGTGTCCCTGCTGACTGCAGGGGGGTTGGACTAGATGACCTCTAGGGGTCCCTTCCAACCCAAAACATTCTATGATTCTATGATATATATGTGTATGTATATGTGTATATATATTATATACATGTACATACAGAAATTCTTTTAGAGAAAACACTTTCTGTTTTCTAAAAACATTTGTAAAGAAAAAAGGTTTTTAAAAAATCCCATTATTCCATGAATGATCTGCTAAAATCTTGAGACTCTTAGTACCTGAATCTGAAAGAACAATTTACTTCTTCATATCAGTCAGATTCTTTGGAGACCTCTTAGACCAACTGGCAAAACTTCACTTTAGAGTACTTAAGTGCTCTGATGCTGCCGAGGTAAGATATTATGTAAATGCTCATCAGTGTCCTAAACAGCATGTATAGTAAGATTGCCTGCACTCAGATATAAGGAGGCACCATCAATCTCTTAGGTCTTTTGAATAACTAATTTATTAGGTGTTTACAAGTAAAGCTTTATTCACTGATAGTGAGTTTTATGAGATAAATTAAACAATGATATCAGTTTGTAGCCCCTATTTACATGAAATCTTTGTTTTCAAAGAACAAACTCAGGCAGTGAAATGAATTAATGAAAAAGTAACATTGACATTCCTCAGCCTATATTCTCTATAAATAGTTTAATGTTTTGGAGAGTTGTATCAACCCTGAGTTATAGGATGTTTGAAAAGAAGAAGCTATGTTCTGCAGCATAGTCAAGGGAAAGAGCTATTTCTCATAAAATTAGAATTCACTGACGTAAAGAGGGCAAATGCAGGGGATGTTGGGAAGAAAGAAAAGGAGTTGGAGCCTGATCTGCTGTTCATGTGAAGGCAAGTCCTCAGTGTCTCCTTTATCCAGGAGTCTCCCCCCACCAGGGCACCCCGTTTTCCAGTAGGTTCCTTCTTCATTACTCTTTCTTACCCCTTCCATGACTCTTTGTTCTTCATTTTACTACATAGTAGCTCCTCTTTTACAAGGAGGAGGGAAAATCACCTCTGCCTGGTGAATGTCCAGGAACTTCAGTTTCCAGAGACTTTCTGAATGGTTGCCCTGGATGCAAGCATACAAATTGATGTTGCAGATGCCTTAAAAGGGAATAGTAATAAAAAGCATCCTCCCTATCTCTACACTGTATACAATGCAAAATATATGCTTCCTCAAACATGCAATTTCACTTAATAAGAGCATCTTGACAACATTTTCAGGATAATTGTAAAATTGTCCTTAATTCTCTGAGTGTGAGATACACACTTGCACAAACTATGTGAGAAAGATAAGCACTAATTGTCCCATTATTTTCAAGCTCAGAAGCCACACTCAAGACTGTTGTATAGCTATTTTTAAGGAATTGCTTCATATTTTCCAGATACTATTTTTTTCTTCTCTTTTTAGAAGTCTAAAAATACCAGAGTCAAAATGCACATAAAAAGACCCTCAAGGACTGAGCTAATTGCCTTTGTTGGATGAAAAAAAAACACAAACAACACCGAGCCCAAACAGATGTCCATGTGCACTTGGTAGGAAATTACTTTTTTGCCAAGGGGTTAATTCAGAGCCAGTATATAAAAAGTGAATCTTAAAAACAAATGAAAATAAAATAAAGCAAAGAATTAAAAGAGTTAGCATGCAGGATCTATCATTTACCACACCATTTATTTGCCGTTGTAAGATTATCTGTCCTCTTTTTAATTACCACACTCTCCTATGTATAACTTTGTTGTTATTTTTCTTCTAATTAGTTTTATTTGAAAAAGCTAATTACGTGCCACTTATTTTCTTACACTCAGTGTGCAATTATCACTGATCCACAGTGAACTGAGTGGTTAATGATCATATCAGGAAATATCTGGTTTGTCCATTCCAGGGAAACAAGCATTATTTAGTGATGACTCTTGCATTTGTTTTCAGAGTTCCCCAGACAGAATGATAGTAAAATCTTCACCTCCTTTTTTATTCAAATGGAAAAGATTATGTTTTATCACAAACTTATGTCCAGTATTTAATGACACCAGCAAAATGTCACACACTTATTTATCATCTTCATTGGCAGTCAATTATTCATATCTTTCTTCTAAGTTCTTCACCATTTCATAAGATAATTGCAACAGGGATGACATTAAATGCTAATAACTGGAAAATCCATTTTTAAATTTCTTCATTATCTATACAATGAGTGAATACGGTATTATCGTTTCAAACACAAAACAAATTTTATGGCTTTTTTACATGTTAATATGTACCATGGTCTTATGCAGTCAACATTAAACATCATTTTTAATCAAATGTCATAGACACTCTGCATTAAGTACAGCTGGTATAATAATGTTTCTACAGGAGAATGATAAGCATAATTAGATGGCATAATGTTGGTGATTAGATTTCTTAAAATAGCCAATTTCATATGATGTTATGATTCTGTTGATTAATTCAAAGTATATTATTCTATAAAATCTTCCATTACGCTTTACTGGGAAGACCCAGCTTTAAGATGCTGAGAGACAGAAGCAAGTAAACCATTGTATAATTGTTCAGTTTACAACAATGAAGATTTAATTTCTGTTAAATTTACAACCAACATGCTTTGAAATGAAAATTCTCAAAAAAGGACAAAGCAATATTAATTCTAGGGTTTATCATTATTCTTAGTAATAGTAGAATTTTACAGGAACTGAAATTACAACATACTTCTTTGAGTGTAAAAAATTTTTATCCCATTTTTTTTCCAGTGCTTTATAAAACCCCTGAACATTCAGAAAACTAAAAATATGGACAAATCTCAGAATCACAGAATCACGGAATGATTGTATTTGGAAAGGACCTCAAGGTTATCATGCACAAACCCCATTGCTCAGGCAGGGCCACCTAGAACTGGCTGCCCAGTACCATGGTCCAGATGGCTTTTGAATATCTCCAAGGTGGGAGACTCCACAACCACTCTGAGTAGCCTGTGCCAGTGCTCAGTCACCCTCTCGCAGTGAAAAAGTGTTTCCTCATGTTCAGACAGCACCTCCTGTATTTCAGTTTGTGCCCATTGTCTCTTGTCCTGTCTCTGGGCACCACTGAAAAGGGCCTGGCTCCATATTCTTTGCACCCTCCCTTCAGTTGTTTATATACATTGATAAGATCAGATCCCCTGGAGCTTTCTCTTCTCCAGGCTGAACAGTCCCAGCTCCCTCAGCCTTTTCTCATAAGAGAGATGCTTTAATCCCTTCATCTTCTTAGTAGCCTTTTACTGGACTCTCCCCTGCCACAGTGATGACATAGCTGAGCCAGTCTCCAGCTCCCCACAGCCCTGCTTTGCCCGGCCATGGGCCCTGCTGAGCCAGGCACACCTGCAGGCCCATGTCCTGGCCTGGGGTCAGCCTATCCCCATCTCCACTGAGGAGCCTGATGCCCAGGGCTGCAGCTGCCTCTGATCCTGGCTGGGCTGTGGGACAGATCCTGGCTGCCAGGCCCTGCCATGACATCCTGACCCCATGGAGCAACTATCCTGTGGGGCTTTCTGGCATTGAGCTTGAGAAATTAGTACCCAGAACATAAGCAAACCATGTTTGGTCCCTTTGCATGTGTGCTGAGATATTTTATGTGGGATTCTTTCACTATTAAACACTCAGAATGACTTCTTTCCTAGCATGAATGCAAGGGTTGGAGCTGGTACACTGCGGAACTTGTCTTCAAATTAAAAGTAATTAAAAAAAAACAAAACAAAACAAAAAAAAACCCAAATTGAGGGAAATCTGTTATTTTCTGGAAATTTCAGTGGGTTTTCTGTACGATGATATCACACTGCTTGCTAACAACAATTTCTAAAGTAGTTACTATGTGCTTGTCACTTTTTAGGGGTTGGATTTGATGCCAGAAAATATTATTCACAAAATTTTAAGTACTGCCAGCTGTAATGAATTTCAAGAGAGCAGAATTTTGAACACCTGAATTACAGAATAATATTACAGACACACCCTAGAGTTATAAAAAGCAATGTTTAGAGTTCATATTTCCTGTTTGTAATAGGTGAATATATACAACTTCTCTTATATAGCTGCTGTTAATATAGGCACACTAATACTATGAAACACTTAGTTACCGATAGGGCAAGGATAACTCTACAAGGAAATGAACACATCTGTGTGTGGAGAGATATGGAGACGGTGTGGTAAATACAATATGGAACTGCATATATTTAGTGTTATTCATACTTTATAGGGACCAAAATGCACATGAGAAAAATGGCGTGTGTCTGTATACATTATATACACACAGGCTAAATTACTTCTGTTTGTGACAAGTTTGATGTCGATGTGTCCAGACCATGCCAAGAGTGTGAGTAACCATCTGCCCACAGACCCTTCTCTCTTCTCTCCCCAAATCCACAAGGCTTCTAAATTCAGGACCAGACAGAAACTTGAAGAGGGTACCCTCAGCAATAGGTCACAATGAAACAAAACAGAAATAAAAATGGCTTATAAATGATCTTTTGTTCCCCTTCCTTTAAGCCTTTACAAGACTTTTCTTTTTAGGTTTGTTTTCATAGACTTTCTTGTTTGCTCTTAAAAAAATCCATACAAGATGCATTTGTTTTTCTTTCTATTTTACAAGGATTTCAGCTGAGGTCTGCCTTAACTTTCGCTCTTATCAATGTCACAGTCTGTTGTTTTATCAATGTGATTATTATAATATAAAGAAAATTAAAGACAATCAAGCACATCTTCAATATGTATAATAAAAAGAAAGTATTGCATAGATTTATACAGTCATTGTTCTGATCACAGTTCAATAAAGAGTACTTTATTTTGAAGGATAGCTTTATGAACAATACATGACCTTAAGTTCAGTTGCTTCTGTCCTTGGAACAGTTCTACATTTACTACCATAAGACCAATCTCTATGAGTAGTAAGCATCTTCTAATGATTCCCAACCTGTTTTTAGGAGAAAAGGGATAAAATTTTTGGAAGCAAATGAGTTGATGGCTTGTTCCATCAAGAACATCATTGCTACAGAATTTATTCTGAAATAAGAACAATGGCAAAAAATGAAACATTCTCTGTGCTGTCTTCTGGTAATGTAGCTTCTCCAGCCTGCAAAGAAAATAGATGAGGAGGTGTGTTCCCTTTCCTTCCAAAAGCTGATCTGCTATTGTATGTTTCCTCCACTGATCATTATATCACTGTTATCAATCCCAGGCATGTAGAACATGGTGTTGTTCACTCTAGTGGGTGAGCAATATTCTAGCTCTTCTTCACAATCTCAGAACTTAATCTCATGCAAGCTTCACATTCCTCCGTGTTGTTTCCCATCTGACTAAAGTTCTCAAAATAGGAAAAGTAATGTGGTTGAAAATAATTAATTAAGTTCCTATGGTAAGACTAAAATCTTTTTTCTTTTACCAGTTTCTAAAACTATACTAGACTCCTATGAAAGTAGGAGTGCATCTCAAGTATTACTAACTCTCTTCTTTATTTTAAAAAATCTCAAAGCCTTTGCCATTTTCTACATTTTGAAATTTCCTATTCTTTCTATGGAGGATTTTTTTCAATATTGGAATTCACATCTTAAAAATACTTTAATGTCATAATTAAGCATCAAGTCCATATCACTCATTTTCAGACAGAAAACATGAAAAATTTAATTCACACTTAAGACAGTCAAAGAGACCAAGAGTTTATCTGCACATTTTAATCTTAAAAGTACCCAAATACACAGGAAGTTTTCATTTGATTGTTTTTCTTCAACTTAATATTAGGTCAGTAAGGTTTGGGAAAGTTTATTTTTTTCTTAACGATGTTTAATTGCTTTAAAAAAACGCAAAATCTAATACATTGTAGATATTTTTGAATATTTATTGTAACAGTGTCTTTCTTCATGTTGATGTGCAGGTAAATTTGACAGCATTGCAAAGTTAGTGCTTAAAAAAAAAAACTATTTAGGTTTTGTGTAGGTTTGAATTAATGTGTCTATAGTTATAAAAGACATAGACATGGTAAAATAGACACGAGGACAAAAGATTGCAAAGGAATAGAAACTCTGCTGTTCAGTAGTTTAGTCCAGGCTACCTTGTTCTTTGTCAGAAGATTTTCCATAGTCCTCTGACATCCATATTTCAGTGGTGATGTGAAATGTGTTGTGTTTCCTGGATGGGAGGCGTTGAGTCAACGGTCAGAATTTGAGGACACTTGATCTAACATCTAACATCTTGAGCTGCAGCCCACTAAATAGACTGCAAGAAAACCTTTTATTGGCCCCCTAAGGGGTCAGAAAATGCTTCTGAGTCTTAACAACGTGACACCTTTTTTTTTTCAGAATCAATCCCAGCTACTGTGTAACATGTACGTCTCCTTTGGGGAATCAATATCTTAAAAGTTACTCAGAGCAAAAGTTAGGTCTATATTATAGGTCAAGCCACATTGACAGGTTGACAAGGAAGAGAAAGTCATTTATCCTGTATGGCAGAACCAGGAACAGAGCTGCGTTCTGATCAATCCACTAACAGGATAAGAAAGCGTCTCAAAGTGACATGCTGTGTCCATTGAACTTAAACAGCACCAATCTGCTGTTCATTTAAACCTTGCCTTTGGCAATTTTCTGGAAATGTGTGTTGAGCACTCCAGTTATTTCTTATACTTCTTTCTGTAAGTCTCTACCTGGAATTTTGTACTTGGAGAAAAGTTCCTTTTAAAAAAGTTTTTATGTTCCAGCACTTAAAACTGATATCCAGATTTTACTTTCAGAAGACTGTCCAACGTAAAAGCCTTTATCAAAGAGCAACTGATGCACATTTCATGTTGCTATACAAATATAATCTTGAAACATACACATTTATTTCAATATGTATTCAAAATTGCATGTCTGTGTGTGTATGAATATACCAAAATTGAAATGTGAACTTTCTGGTCTTGGACTCTAAAAGGTCACTATTATTTGATGAGATTTCAAAATATTGGTTAATCTTACCTACATTTTACAGTTACAAGAAAAAGGGAAGAAAAAAAAAATCTTTAGTAATGTTTCTGTGAGTGGTTCAAGGCAGTAAATCTATCTATTGATTGGATACTTTCTAAATATATGATCATAAACACATTTATCAATCTGGCAGGAAAAACCTATGTATCTTTATCAGTATTCCTTAATGATGTTTATTCTTTTCTCTCATGTAAACTTCATTAGCGTTCATCACTGAGATAAATGGTACTGTGCTTACTTGAAGAGCTTCTTTCTTTCCATTAACACTGACTGACTGGTGCTGCATGACATGACAGTGTCTTCAGAGGAGCACAAAAACATGCCATCCACTGTCTCTCATTCAAAGTGCAATGACACTATTTTGTTGCCTCTAAATTTTGTATAAAGGTCTCCTTTGGCTAGATATTAATTTTTTTTGTTTGTTTTCCTTACAGAACTGTATGCATTCTTGAGAAATATTCTGCAATAAAATGGATGAAAAGTAAGATCTTATGTTATTACTTTCCCATTCCCCTTTATGAATATAAAACCTTCTGCAGCATTTCCAACACAATGAAATGAAACTTAATTTCCCTGATTCCATAGGTGATGGCTAGACACAACTAAGTAAAATTACCTAAATTTTAACTTTAAAAAGTATTACATGTTTTAATTTATAACATTATTTTAGGTCATTAAGTCCAGTTCTACTAGTACAACATTTCAAGTATTCCCAGATAGCTAAAAAAAGCATGTGTGTCTGAGTGTGCATGTATGCACACAGGTTTGAGAAGGGAAAGAGAGCAAGAGAAAAGGATCCTACTTCTCATATATTTCTTTGCATAATCATTCTTCTATTGCAACCTTAGGATAACTTGCAAATTGCAAAAAAAATGTTTGGGGAAGGAGGATGTGGGTGTGCCTGCATGACCCACCCATAGCAATGGGCCTGCACAAAAAGCTCTTCAGATAAGACTGAGCGCAATCACTGTGCCTGTGTGTATGTCTGTGTGTGTCTGTGCTGAATATACAAAACTGTCCCGAGGGAAAGTGCCAAAACCTCATCTTGTTAAAGAGGTTGACAAGCATCAGCCCCAAACCAATGTTGATCATCAGCTGGATTCAACAGTAACTGGGAAATAGCAAAAAGACTTCTGAAGTAAAGGACAAATCAGCCTGATAAGAAGTATAAAAGAAGCATGAATATTTCTGGCATGGGGATAGAGACCTTTGAAAGGAAGACTCACAGAGGCCTGTACCTGCTGGCAATGACCCCAGGGTACCCAAACACCGCCCAGTCTTGGTAGCATAGCCTCCCCGTGGGTCACTGAGAGCAACCTGCACCCAGTTAGCAGAGTGACAGTACTCAAGTGTTTAGTAACACTGTGTAAAACTAATGTTACGGTTTGTATGTTGTATTGATCCTGAATGTATGTTCACGGACTGTCAATTAATAACCTGTCATTAATAAATTCATAAATCACTTTGATTGGGATTTTGGCTTAAAGCATTTGAACTGAGTAATTTCTGACATACAGCTTATCAAAGTAGTATGGAAAGAAATATACTTTAATATAGGTTGAGAATTAAGATACAAGAGTAGTCCAACTTAAATCAAAGTGAAATATGCAGATTAATACTGATTAACTGAACCTTAAATCTTGATGTCAGGAAGTAATTATTAGGAGGGGGAATTAAAAAAAATCCTACAACAGAACATAATGGGCTGCTTCAGACTTAGCTGCTAAACAAAGTATCTGTTCCTTTAAGGCTAGCACATGAAACTCTGTAAGTCTAACACTTGAGGGTCAGAGATTTTGCACAGAAACCATTAAAAAGTAGAGGATGAGGTTTTCCTCTGTATCTACTTGATATATATTCTATGTCTCAGCAATAAGACTGCTCTGGTAGATATCAGGAGGGCCATGTAGCAAAAAATCCTAGGACTGAGCTTATTTTCAACTCTAAATAATTCTGCTGCACAGTTAAGATTTTCGCAAGACCATTCTACCCAATGTATACTTCTAGAAGTACAGATCCAGAACCTGGTGTCCCCTATAGGCTTGCTTTCTGAATGTTTTCACAAGCATTCCTGTTCCACCATTATTTTACTCATTTGGAGGTATGTCCTGCAATACCATTTTTAGAGTTAAGTCTTCAATACTTTGTTAATGTATGTGCAAAATATAGTAAAAGTAGTACGAGGAAGAAAGCAACATATATAAGAATGCTTAACCATGCTTTTCAAGGCATCAGTGAATGAAGTAAGAAACATCACCTGAATTTTCAGACTTTTTTTTTTTCCAATTAAAGTATTTTATTTCAAAAATGGTACTTTATTGTTTATAGGTGGCAAGGTTTTGGTAGTGGGAGTGGCAGGGTGCAAAGGTGTCCTCTGCAAGAAGAGGCATGGAGCTGTTCCATGCCAGACATGGCTGTTTCCAGCTGGCTCAAACAGACCCACCACAGGACACAGCTGAGACCAGCAGCCAAGCTGTTTAAGAAAGAAGAAACACGTGTTTAGGAAAGGGCAAAAAAACTCTGTACAGGCAGAGAAGGAGGGAACTAACAGAGAAAAAGCAGAGGGAATGCCAAGGAAGTCAGAGAAGGAGGAAGACGAGGTGCTCAGAGCAGATACTCACACTACATCCCGGGGAGGGCCCCAGACTGGAGAAGGTGTATATTTCGTGAAGGAAACTCTGTCCTGTCCATGCTGGATCAGTGCAAAAGCATGTGAGAAGGAAGGAGCATCAGAGAAGAACTGTTGTATGCTGTAAACAAGCAGTAAACTCTGTGAGTGAGCAGCTGGATGGGAAATCGGCTGTTAGCCAAGGCTATCCACCACAGGTACACCAGCATCTTGGATCTCACTGAAGGGCAATAAGTACAGTATAAACTGACTGACAAGGATGTATATAAAAAAATATACTCACCTACATGCATCTCTTCTGAAAAGAAATTCAGTAGTTAATTTTGTATGTAATGCTATAATTATTTTTCTTTCTTTTGCAGTATTCTCTTTCAGGGATGACTACCTTTAATTTGAATTAAAACTCATTAATGCCAATATGCTGTAACATGTTTATTTATGATTCTATTTATTATACTAATTGCAATTTATTTATGATGGCTCTTTTCCAAGCAGACAAGACTCAGTGGCCCATTCCTGTAGGAGGTCACAATGCATCTTAGGTATACTCATCAAGTTGTTATTTCTATTTTTCAGTGAAATTTCATTGTCATGAAACTTTTCCAAACAGATTTAAATAATGTTATTAGTTGTGTGCACTAATCAATTAGTCATTACGACATTTAAGGCTTAGTTTGTGCCTCTGTCAAAAACATTGCAAACATTATATAATGCTTGTATATGCACATACACTTGTGCCCACAAATACCCAAATATGTACATGTGCATACATCTCTGTCTAAAAGTGCTCTAAAAAGGAAAGGTAGCTTGCTGCTGTATCATTGCTGTATTTGCAAAATTTTTAAAGGCATTGAGTGATTTTACTGGCACTTCAGAGAGTCCCTAGACACATTTATTCTCACAGAGTTTATATTACTGATAAAGTTAAATATTGAGCTAGAACCTTGCTCAAAAGTAAAGTTCTCAAAGGGAAATCAGAAGAAACTAAAAATAGTCATGAAGCTTCATGCTCTATTTTTTTCATATAAAAACAATATTGTAAAATAAACTGTGTTGTTTTAAGAGCTCAAGGAACAATCATTTTATGTAGACTTTCTTAACTTGCTGACATGAATAGTCATCCTGATTTTCAAACCCTTTCAACATCACAACTCATTCCAATCAATTCTGCATGGCCAGTAGGTTGAGGAAGATGATTACTTTTTTTTTTTTTTTCCACTCATTGTACTACATCACAAATAGTGTAGGTAATTCTGGGCCCCCTGAGACAGTAAAGACATCAGTAAACTGGACCAAGTCCACTAGGATAGTCATGGCTGGAGCACTTGATCTTTGAGGAGAAGCTGAGGGTCTGGGTCTTCTTCAGCTTGGAGAAGAGCCAGTTGTTGGACACGTAAGAGCAGCCACACCAGCACCTATTGGCAGGTTACTGAGAAGACAGAGCCAGGATCTCTACTGATGTGCATAGCAGGAAAACAAGAGACGGCGGTCCTCAGCTGAAACACAAGGATGCCAGCAGGATATAGAGAAATAAAACTTATACTCAGAGGATAATTAAGTAGCAGAGCAGGCTACCCATGGAGTTTTTCAATACTCAGCTGAACAAAACTCTAAGCAATGAGGTCTGAATGCACTATTAATCCTGCTTGGAGCAGGATGTTGGACAAGATGACCTCCTGAGGACCCTACCAACCCAAATGAGTCTGTGATTCTACTATTTTGGGGATTTTTTATGGGTCATATGCATTACCTTCAGTAGCAAGGGCAGGAAAGTTGCTCAAGTAATTCAACAGAGAGTAACACACTGGAGAGTAACCACCCTGTAAAAGTCTACAAAATGTTCTCAACAAGTACTTTCTTTTTGCTTTATCCACTTAAATACTAAGATTCAGTTTCTAAGTATATCATTCCAACTGTATCAGCAAAATTAATACATTGCAGGCCTGACAAACTCTTGTAGATTTTTTTTTCTTCTTCATCTCACCTGCTGAAAGCAAGTAGGATTGCTTCAATCTCTAACAAAACTCAACAATTGACAGGGAACAAATATTGAAAAAATAAAAAAAGAAAAAACCCACCCCAAACCCCAGCCAGTTTCTGTGTTAAGGATTATCTAATAATTAACTAAATTGAAAGCTATTTCATTTTTTTTTCTGTGATTGACATACATATTTTATGTGGAAAACATTTTACATGTGTATGTAAATTTATTTGCAAGTATGTGATTTACAGCCCATTCAAGGAATTCTCTCCTGCAGAGTCCCATGCCTTTTGGACCTTGCCTGGGTAATTTACATTACAAACAAAACAGTGCTCAATCTCTTTTTCCTGAGGCCATGCACTCTATGGGGCTTTGGGGGAAAAAGACTGCATCCCTCACCACTCTGCCTTGATACCACCAGTGTATTTGCAATGATATTGCCGCAGAGGGTGAAAGGGTTTCTGAAGACAATATAATGACATGCATATAAAGCATTCAGGAACTGATTTATACCTGTAACAATACTTCTTTCAACTTACGTTGTCACAAGAAATAGTTGTCTAAGTTCCACTTAAGCAATTTTGTAGTTTCTTGTATAAACATGTGGAATGAAATTGAGACCTCTGTCTTGCTCCATTGAAAACTGAGGAAGGGAGATTTAACTTCAACTCTCTGATAGAAGTATTGATGGATAGGTATGTTTTTACATACATTTTAAACATATGTTTATAAATTTTTTATTTTTTTCCAACTGCTGGTCATTTGTAAAACAACAAAAAAGTAAAAATGTGTAATCACTGTGTATGCTGTGCCAAAACTTTCTAACAGAATAATTCACAGTGTGATCCAAGAGGAGAAATATGCTTTTAAATATTCATCACACCATCTATTTATTTTACTTTTTTAAACAATAAAGTCAAACTCACTTCTTCGTTAACATTATATTACTTAAATAAATTGCACATATCTTTTATATAAAAGCATTTTCTAGAAAAAAAAATTGTAATCATTAATATTCTGGTAAATGTTTTAGAATTTTTTTCTTCAGATCTGTAGTTAATTGTCTAATTGAGGTATCACATTCAAAAGGCACCACAACATATTGCTTTCCATTCAGTTTGGTGCAATTTCTCAAAGTAGAATTTTCCACATCTAATTCTAGACATGAGTATTGTAAACTTTCACACCTCAGTTCCAGTGCAGGAGCTTCATTGTCTACTTTCTAGACAATTAAGAGAAACAAGATACTGAAGGTCTGAGTATTATAGCTAAATGTAAATATTGACTCTGTGATGACAAGAATCATAGACATATCAGTTTATTCCTATTGGCTATAAAACAGCTTTGGTGTTCATCTGCCTTTAGTCATATTAATTCTTTCATGAATACTACCTTCACATGCTGAACACGCAGGCTGTTTTCAACTTACACACATGCACAAGGAGACTGTCATGCTATTCTATGCCCACAAGTTTGCATATTTAAGAGTAGATCGGCGTAAATTACATTGTTTGTACAAACTGACAGATTTAAGGCTGATCTTCTTGAATTAACTTCTGTTTGTACAAGAAAATAAGTTGCAATGTTAAAGGGATATATGCATGTGTATCTAGGTCAATTTCCATACACACACATTTATATTAGGATTTCTACCTTTCTGTGAAAAAAAATGTTATTAATTTATCTGTCCAATAAGTTACCAAAGGAAAAATTTTCCATATACATGTAAGTGGCTAGTAATTAAATCCATTATTCTGTTTAAATTCAGAAGCTTCACTTAATAGATGAATATGAATATAGGGCAAGAGCTACAAACAAAATGAGAAATATATAATACTATTAATCCTGTAGCTTATATAGTCAAACATGAAAAAATAAGGGTGTTTATTTCTTCTTTATTTTAGTTAAACTCTAGAAAAGGCTTACACAGTCAGGACTGCATTGGACAGCTACTTATGATGATGTGAAAGTATTAATTGCTTTAGGAAATATTAGGATGCTAATACAGTTCTCACAGTAGGGTAATAGACAACAAAAAGCTGGGATAGAGGCTTTCCAGAGTGCTCTTTTTCTGTATGTGGCAGTCCATTAAACATTTAAAAGCAGCTTAATATAGAACTTTTTGTTTAACCAATTCACTGATCAACAAGGCTGTAACAACAGTAGCTTTTCTTCCAGGAGTGACAGGAAGAATGTGAAGCATACACACTAGTATACCTATATAGAGACATGTATTTGTATTAAGTATTATGACTGTTTTCATCTCAGATTGGACTACAATATTTCTACTCATGAGACACACTA
The DNA here is from genome assembly GCA_023375905.1 of Nycticorax nycticorax. Lineage (NCBI taxonomy): Eukaryota > Metazoa > Chordata > Aves > Pelecaniformes > Ardeidae > Nycticorax > Nycticorax nycticorax. The sequence goes on along the minus strand of JAKFQP010000232.1, from coordinate 306,386 downwards.
TAATGTGGAAAATACATTGCATTGCTTGACCTACTGTCAGGTAGTGAACTAAGAGGAAGTTAAGTGAACATATTTGTTCACTTTACACAAGAATAAAAATCAGGATGGAAAGATATTTCAGACAAAAAAGAAATAATGTTTTGTGTACAATATGGATTTGGAAAAGTATGCATTAAGTGATATTTTCACTATTATCATTACATTTTTGCAATCATGTAGATCAGTGGTTGCCTTCTAGAATCCAGTGTTAAATAACATTGTAGGAAAATTGTTTACTTTGAAAAGATCAATAACTGCAGTGTCTTCAAGATTCCCAGATGCTTCCTGTATATGCCTTTATAACTTTACTTCTTTTGCTAACAATAGTTCTTTAAAATTGTATGTGGCACAAGCTAGCAAAGTTTCAAACTCCTGTTCTTTCACCCTTACTGTTAATATCAGCAGAATTTCAAAGTGCTGAAGGAGTTCTATGACTTCTTCCAACATCCTTTGGAATTAAGCAATTGGACACCTCAGTGACTTTAGTCTTCAGTAACCTCTGATCAATAGTCCTGTCATTTCCACACAGAAGGACATGAACACATTCTTCAAAAATACTTCCCTCCATTACATGGAGAGGTGAGGTATAACTTTAGGAAATGGCTGTTTTCCCTCTCATTCCAAACTGCCTGCTATAGGGAGGACTGAGCTGCGCTGGCAATACCATTTTAAACCACTGAGAATTTAAGTCAATAAAGCATGTGAAATACAAGTGCATTGACAGACATTTTCATACACCCACCAGAATACCAGGACTAGTTCAACCCTCCTGCTAAAGCAGGGTCACCTAGAGCAAGTTGCACAGGACATCATCCAGGCGGGCTTTGAATATCTCCAGAGAAGGAGACTCCACAACCTCTGTGGGCAGCCTGTTCCAGCGCTCTGTCACCCTCAAAGTAAAGACCTTCTTCTGCATATTCAACTGAAACCTCTTATGTTTCAGTTTGTACCCATTGCCCCTTGTCCTGTTGCTGGGCACCGCTAAGAAGAGTCTGTCTCCGTCCTCGTGACATCCACCCTTAAGATATTTGTATGTATTGATGAGGTCCCCTCTCAGTCTTCTCCAGGCTGAACAAGCCCAGCTTTCTCAGCCTTTCCTCATAGGGGAGATGCTCCAGTCCCTTAATCATCTTTGTTGCCCTCCTCTGGACTCTCTCTAGGAGTTCCTCATCTTTCTTGAACCGAGGAGCCCAGAGCTGGACACAGTACTCCAGGTGGGGTCTCACCAGGGCAGAGTACAGGGGGAGGATTACCTCCCTCGACCTGCTGGCCACACTCCTCTTAATGCACCCCAGGATACCATTGGCCTTCTTGGCAACAAGGGCACACTGCTGGCTCATGGTCAACTTGTCATCCATCAGGCCTCCCAGATTCCTCTCAGCAGAGCTGCTTTCCAGCAGGTCAGCCCCCAGCCTGTACTGGTGCATGGGGTTCAACCTTCCCAATTGCAGCACTCGGCACTTGCCCTTGTTGAACTTGATCATGTTCCTCTCCGCCCAACTCTTCAGCCTGTCCAGGTCCCCCTGAATGGCAGCACAGCCTTCTGGCGTATCAGCCACTCCTCCCAGTTTTGTGTCATTGGCGAGCTTGCTGAGGTTACATTCTGTCCCCTCGTCCAGGTCATTGATGAATAAGTTGAACAAGACCAGGCCGAGTACTGAGCCCTGGGGAACTCCACTAACTACTGGCCTCCCACTAGACTCCGCACCACCGATCAGAACCCTCTGAGCTCTGTTGAACTTCTGATAAATTAATCAGAAATATTAAAAAGATTTGGATTCCTTTATTCTTGAGAATAGTTCATTTTATTAATTTTACTGCTGAGTTAATTGCTAAGAGATCATTAGCTTTGGATGGGCCACTGTAGTTTTTACTTGATTTCTTTATTACATAAGCACATATCAAATGAAAGGATGAGCACAATAAAGCTCCATTACTAATATTAACTTTTATTTAGTTATTTCTTGCAGCTGTTAAATTAATGAATCAGTTTATGAAGTAAAATGAAAAAGCCACATTTGACAAATAATTATTTCAGTAAAATTTAGTTGGTTGAGATTCCACTCTTCAGATCATACTGATGAACAGTTTTACCATGAATGCCATGTAACGAAAACACTCATTTGTTTCGAAAACAGTTATCACCACATAGCTCAATAAGTGGAAGTACTGTTTTGGAGGGGGAAATGCATGCTGTTGTATTTTTTTTTTTCTTTCTCTCTCTTTCTCCCTCATTTTTGTGAAAAAGACAGTATAGTTGGAATAGTATTAGGGGAAAATCAATGTAAGTTTTATGGTTTGGTTTTTTGTTTTTTTTTCTGAGGGGAGGTTCCTTGAATAGCCTAAACCAAATACCTCATAGCTTATCATCTAGGACTGTATGAGTGAAGGTGTGCGCATAGGGGTGACTGTGTACCTTCACGTATGATCTCTTCAGTGAAACATCAGTTAAAAAATAAAAAAAAGTTGCAAAATATTTTCACTTTTGATTTTTTTTTTAATTTTTGTATGGATTATCAAGTAAAACAGATTAAAAACAAAACTTGGAAATTCTTTTTGAAAAAATGAAGTCTTTCTCTCATGGTAGCATAAAGACATTTGTAAGAACACAATAAGGATATTTCAGACTTTAACAAGTAACGGTCACATATTCAAGAGCAAACTCTGGTCTTCTGATTCCCAAATGGAAGGACATTTTAAATTCAGTACCATCAACAATTACAAATCTGGTGTTAGTACCCATAAGGGAAAAGCTAACATTTCAATATGCTCAGTGTAATTAGACAAAATTGCCTTTTGCTGCAATTCATAGGGATAAGTTCTTCCCTCAAATATAGACAATAGTTTGCCAAGCTGTTTGATATAACTATTCTTGTTAATTTGTGGATATTAAGAGACATATGGACTGTACTGCTGAGAGAAGTCAGATGAACTTATACAAGAGGTCTGGGGCATATTTAAGGACATTAAAAGGGCAAGATATTTCAAGTAAATTCTGCAACAAAAATGTATTAATTTTTACCTTTATCCCTTGTTCTTCCCAAATACAATTTTTATCATTAACAAGTAGTAAAACATGTAGAAAACTATAAACTATAAATAAATACATCAAAACTCTGATTCATTAGAAAATAGACAATAATCCTTTTTCAGCATATGTCAGTCAGACTGCAGACACCGTGTGTAATTCCAAAAATGACATGCTACTGATTTGAGAAGTGTGCTTTGTTTTTCCACTAAGCAAGGAATTTTACTCTTGAACAAAAGATGAATAACTGAGGAAAACATAATCTATCCTTATTTACTTATAAAAATACTGGCCATTTATTCAAGTGTTCCAAAGCCAGCACTTCTTCAGGCTTCGGACAGAACGTTTTCTTTAACTAAGTGAGCAGGACAAGATTCTCGCTCTTCTCAAAGTTTTATGTCAGAAGTGGGTGTTAACATTTTGACCCTCCTGTCTCAGTGGTTTCACCAAAGGGCTGTAAGTCTGCAGTGAAATAGAGTACTACAATAAAAGGACTTATTAGTAACTTACAGACAAATTCAGATTCCTCCTGAAATCAGCTGGGAAATATGCTTCTAAAGAAGACTAGAATCAATTGGATTAAATGTTTATAGTGGTTATTTCTAAGGAATTTTTGCTAAAAATCCCCAAAACCCAGACGTGATAGACAGAATTTTCAATGCTTTTGAGAAGATGTTTCAGCATCCTAAGATTTGTGTTTAGTGTGTTAGGAAAAATAAATGTGTCATATTTCAACTCAAAGAAACTCAAAGTTCTGATCTAGAACTTTCATGGGTAACCTAGAGACTGAGAATATGCAACTTGTATAAAAGCAGGAAAATATCTTACAATTAAAATTAAGCATCTAATTTTTCTTTAAAATGTTTAGTCTAAGTGTCGAACAACAGTCTAACTATTGTATCCATTTTTCTTGTGGTATACATTTAGTATCAATGCTACATGTCAGGAGTAGCATATGCTAGACATTTATTATGATTGTATTCATTTCTTTAATGTGTATTGCAAATAATACCAGGAAAAAACCAAACAAATAAGCAAACAAAAAAAAAAAAAAAAAAAAAAAACAAACAGAACATGTTACCAAGAAAATAAATGTATAATGTGATCAAATAAAGGGAGGAATGTGAATTAAGTGGAAATATGCTGCAGTATAGGAGTCAGAAAACAGATTTTACAGCAACCTAACTGACATGATCTAAAACTTGAATTAGAACATCCCCTCAATAAACAAAGGAAGTTAAAAATTAATTACTGGAAAATGCAGTACGGACCTTGTAAAAAGGGACTTAGCTCAAATTCTTCTAAAGTACAGTATCTACTTACTACAAGTCATCTTTACTTGAAAAAATCGAGAGGAGCTCTAAAAACCCTATAAAGATGTATAGCAAATTACACTAATATAAAATATTAAAAAACATTTTTGATTAACAGCTGAAGAACAGGCATTAGACATGTTAAAAAAGAAAAGCTCAACCATCAGTTGAGTAATCTTAATTAGATTTTTTAAAAATTGTTGAACATTTTATATGTGTTTTATTTTCCAAAAGTGAAACAATTTTCCATACTTTATGCTTCTCTGTATTTTTCTATTCCTCCTGTTAAAGTTTGACATTGAACAGTGAAAAATAAAACTTACCAAAAACTACTCTGGTAAAAAAATTACCACTATATAATTTAAAAATTGAATAAGTGATTTAATTTGCATGTAATATAAATTTTATGGCCACTGAATATTCTATATAATTTATCTATGGATATGAAAATATTATTCTTGAATATGACATATGATATTCTAAGAAACATGTGTACCAGGTCGTTTATCGTAAGGAACTTGAATTTGATGTAACATTGCCTGAGCTTACATTGAAGCTGTCATTTTTTAATATTCCCCAATAATTCCTTCTTCTTCTCTCAGTCCCACCATTTTCTCCTGTCAGAAAAGATCAATGTTTGGGTTTTACAAAGGTTACTTTGTAGTGTATGCCAAAAAGTTCTGACAATAATGATACTCTTGCTGCTTCACCAGAATATTCTGTGTTTCCTGAATTATTTTATTTTTGACATCCCTTTCCACCTGTATTTTTTTTTTTCTCTTCTTTTATGAGGTGACTACTGGCAACCCTTATCAGAGGAAAACATATCAAAAACTTTCCTGTCTTCTTCTCCCTGAAAATACACTCTTTCCAAAAGACTTAAGTGACTGGGCTTATGAATATAAAAAATATGTGGTTCCAAAAGGTGTCCCCCATGGCTCAGTTCTAGGGCCGATCTTGTTTAATATCTTTATTAATGTCCTGGATGAGGGGGTGGAGTGCACTTCCGTAAGTTTGCAGATGACACCAAACTGGGTGGGAGTGTTGATCTTCTTGAGGGGAGGAGGGCTCTGCAAAGGGACCTGGACAGGCTGGATTGATGGGCCAAGGCCAACTGTATGAGGTTCAACAAGGCCAAGTGCCAATTCCTGCACTTCACAACAACCCCATGCAATGCTACAGGCTTGGGGAAGAGTGGCTAGAGAGCTGCATGGCAGAAAAGGACCTGGGGGTGTTGGCTGACAGATGACTGAATATGAGCCAGCAGTGTGCCCAGGTGGCCAAGAAGGCCAACAGCATCCTGGCTTGTATCAGGATTCGTGTGGCCAGCAGGAGTAGGGAAGTGATTGTACCCCTGTACTCCACACTGATGAGGCCGCACGTCAAATACTGTGTTCAGTTTTGGGCCCCTCACTACAAGAAAGATGTTGCATGTCCAGAGGAGAGCAGCAAAGCTGGTAAAGAATCTGGAGCACAAGTCTTCTGAGGAGCAGCTGAGGGAACTGGGGTTGTTCAGCCTGGAGAAGAGGAGGCTGAGGGGAGACCTTATCGCTCTCTACAGCTGCCTGACAGGAGGCTGTAGTGAGGTGGGTGTTGGTCTCTTCTCCCTGGTAACGGACAATAGGATGAGGGGAAATGGTCTGAAGTTGTGCCAGGGCAGATTTAGGTTAGACATTGGGAAAAATTTTTCAATGAAAGGGTTGTTAAGCATTGGAATGGGCTTCCCAGGGAGGTGGTCGAGTCACCATCCCTGGAGGTATTTAAAAGATGGGTAGATGAGGTGCTTAGGGACATGGTTTCGTGGTGGGATGTCAGGGTTAGGTTAATGGTTGGACTTGATGATCTTAAAGGTCTTTTCCAACCTAAACGATTCTATGACTCTATGATTCTATGGTTATTTGTTATGAGTGGTGGTAAGTGAATAAACAAGATTGAGCCATGAAGGACCCTTCATTCCCACTATATTTCTATCCAAAATACAAGCAAGAAACAAGGTACGGCATAAAAAAGTATGATGTATTCATTATTCCCATTTTATAAGTATGCAACAGAGGTATTCATGGGATCTAAAAGAATACCTATGTTAGCAGTACAAAGAGTCTTAGGGGATATTCCCTGACTCTGGGACTTGATCTAAGTCAAACTTGTAGAACAGACCTTGGCCCGATCTTTGTCCATTCCTGCTACCACTTTTCCATGCAATTCCTGTCATAGTTAAGGAGTTCATGTATGCCAGGGACCTTTATCAAAAAGTAATATTGATGTATCTACTCATGATGTCTATATCAGCATGTTAAGCAGTATAGGTACCAGTAATTATGTGACTGCTGTCAGAGAACAGGCTTAATTTAATGAGGCAGGAATAACTTATGCAGACCTCTTCCTTAGGCTTCCTCAGGCAGAATCTTAACACTTAATCTTAACACTTGCTCTAGAATTGAGGAAATAGATGTAACATTTTCAGTCACCATACACAGCAAAAAGTTATCTTTAGATCCACTATTTCTAAATTGATAATGTAATTTCCTTCCACAACACAAGATGCTTAGTAGGAATTATGTAGCAATTCATATTCTTTTCCACTGAGATCAGTCAAATACAGTGGGATTTATCTCAACTACCTTTAAATTTTTATGATGCAGACATGTACATCTGAGCTTGCCAGCTAGTGATTTTATTCCATGAATAAAAATGGATACTTCTACAACATGATTCATCTCATCATAATATATATAGATATCTAAAATAGTTGGAAGAACTTCGGAAGTAATATGTATCTCCTTGAATTATAAAGTGAATATAGTTGATTAATCAAGATGCAGATATCCACATAGATGAAACTAGGAAGGTCTTAGAAATAACTTTATGTTATATAAAAATATTCTGCCAGAAAATTTACCCCAGGTCTCTTATTGGAGTGTTTGCATTTTATAAATGTCATTTTAATGTTGATTTCTCAAAAATAAATATGAAGCCCCAGCATAACATGCTATCTTTGGTAGAGGTCTCTTAGGACTAAGTGTAGCTATTTTCAAATTATTTTGTCAAATAACAAGAATTTCTCTTGATCCAGAATGCTTCATTTAGAACCACAACAAAAATATAATTAATGAAAAATAAAGCTAATGAATGTGGCTATGATATGAAGGATGCTTCTATTAATCAAGATCTAAATGCACTTACTGAAATTTTTTTCCCCAGTATTTTTATTATGCCATACTTGCATAAGCAATCAGATATGCACAAATTGATTTTTTGTGGATATCGAAATATTTACGGTTGAGATATTTTTATCTTTTAAACTACTGTTTTTTCAGATAAGATAAGAATATAATATTTCCACTAAGAAAATTCTTGTATTTCTCTATTAGACTAGTATTGTGGATTTCATATTATCCATCATTAATATTTCTTTCAAGTTTTTGCCTATATGCAATTTGAAAAAGCTTTTTGGTTTTTTAATCGATCTAGGGGTCTTTTAATCTATTCACCTTATGAGTGTCTTCATATATTTGGATGACACTGGTGAAACACTGGAACAGGTTGCCCAGAGAGGTGGTAGATGCTCCATCCCGGGAAACATTCAAGGTCAAGTTGGACAGGGCTCTGAGCAACCTCATCTAGTTGAAGATGTCCCTGCTCATTGCGGTGGGGGTGGAGGGGTCGGGAGGTGGGGGCAGTTGGAAAAGATGGCCTTTAAAGGTCTGTTCCAACCCATACTGTATTATGAAACTATAATTCTAAAGTTTTAAAGACTGTCTGGAAAGAAAGACAGCGTATATATACCCATGTACACATGTAAATCACTAATATGTCTGCCAGAAAAAAAATAAAAATAAAAAATTCAGGACCATTAATATTTCCCCATATTCTTACATCATCTTGGCCTTATTTTCCTTCCTGCTAGTAGTCATCAGAATCCTCTGGTTTCTGTTAAATAGGGTTGAAATTGCAGAGAAGTAGAGAGTTGGCATTTTAGATGAGACTCAGACCTCCTCTATCCATGTCATTGTGACAAATCTTTATAGGAACATTGTAGATACAGAACTAGTGATTAGCTCCATTGCTATGCACTCCTGTATCTCTGCAACAGAGAACGATCATCAAATTCACATTATCTGGGAACTTGGGAGTTAGCACTAGCTGACCATGCCAGCTGGAAGAGGCTTAAAACATGTGTTACGCTATTAAGTGGTATTACAATGTACCAATAATGGATTACAAAAAAATGTTACAGACCTTGTTACTCGGAAGTATAGATGTACTGTGCACATTATGCAGCCATGGTGATGCAGTTCACTAAAAGAAAAAAAGATTAATTGGTATAAGGTTTAGCATAATGAATTATGCAGAGGTGAAACTGGATTAAATAAAGTTACACAATAAAAATAAATACAGAAAAATTAAATATGAGCATGAGTGCTAGCAATGGTATAATATTAGAATGTTCTTTTTTCATTGTCTCATTTTGTACCTACAGTGTATTTTCCCTTTCGGGGGCTGATATGGGCCCCACAATTATCACTGTTCACTGTAGCTCCAATTAAGCCAATTTAATTAAAGGCACTCCAATGTGTAATAGTCAGTCAGAAAAAAAACACCATCAACAACAATAATAAAATCTTCCAAATGAACACAATTTAACAGAAGGAGGTTCAGGTCTGAAAAATTCTTGAATCTTGAAATTTTGAGATCTTTCATCCCCCCATTATCTTAGAATTATGAAAGGCCATTGTTTTTTTCTGTTGGCATTCTGGTTTAATACCACTATGGAAAACTAAATTTCTTAATACTAAAAAAAATATTCTGTTCACAGGCTAGCGCTTGAGACTGTTACAGTAGTAGAATTAACAACACTCACTGCAGCTACGAAGATGCTTAAAGTTTATATCCACTCAAGGTTTAATAACAAGAAAAGGAATCCAGATGGGGTAACTAGGTACATAAGTAAATCCATTGAAGGTACCTGAGCTGAAAATAACTTGGGTCCAGAAGAGGAATTAAGGAAATTGTTGTGTTTGCATGTCATGTCACTGGGTTGTTTGTGTGGCTTCTCTTGCAACAAGATAACACACAGCTAGAATACCGGTCTAATACAGTATAGAAGTCCTTGTACTTCTCTATATTCAGACAGTGCTTGCATAAATTAATGGAGGAAAAAATATTCTACAAATATGAAGTCACCACCTCTGTCTCACTAAGTCTCTGAAGTACAATTTGCAATAGCTTGAGACAGAATGCTGTTAAATATAGTTCTACATTTGTTCTGTGATGATGAACTTTCCTGCCTTTTCTGCTGCTCATCGCCCTAGACAGAACCCTGGCCATGGTTAATCATTCATCTGAAAGGTCAATATAACTATTTTTAAGTTTGTAAGAAACAACAGAGGTGTAAGATAGTGGATAAAAAAAAATAAAAAAGGAAGAATAAATAACATTTTTACATAGGTACACAAATTCAAGAGTTCAGAGGCTGGTGACTCTACCTGGGAGAAGAGGAAGAAGTTGCAGCCAATGAGGAATTTTATATCCTCTCTATTTTGAACAGTTTGCACTTCAGTATGGATTTGAGTAGTCCTATGTAATGAGTAGTAACTGTGGTATTCTTACACTTCTGGACAGTCAATGCAACCCTTCTTCCAAAAAGAGTTTCTATTTTAAAAAAGGAAGTTATTTTTGTGACTTTCTTACTCTCATTTTCTCCCCCAATACTGCTTCAAGAGATCCAAATTCCAGCCCTGAAATTCTGGGGACTAAAAATAATCATGAATGTGGTTCATTTTATGAACATAAGCCTGAGAACAATTCCCTTCATTGTTTAATCCTGTCTCTTTCTATTGAAATCATCTCATAAAATGGCTTTCACAAAATCATTATGCTTTGTCTAAAAATTATTTGTATTTTCTTCAGCTCACTCTTTTCTTTGGGTTGCTGCCGCAGAATTTTGCTTGTGTCGTTATTAAATAATTGCTTTTAATTTGCAGTATTTTTGGGACTATGCGTACACTTAAGCTTTTGTGCCCACACTGTCCTTGAGTTAAATATTTCTTTGCATAATATTAGTCTCCTGGTGCGTTTCTAAAGAGCAAATATATTGCCTCTGGCTGTGTCTATATTGTTAAACACATCAGTTCCAGGGCATCATCCTTCTACTAGTGGTCAGGAAGAATACAGAGATGTATGCTGACAAAATTTTCAACAAGCTTACTTTAGAGTAGACTGGTTGCTCAAAATTTGTCCTTGGATTTTCATTAGGCCTAATATGTTGCTGCTCTGACTCTAGAGAACACTTACTTTTGCTATCTTTTTTTATTATTATTATTCAGAAATTCTTAGTACAACCTTTTATTTTTTATGGTATAAAACTGAGGATAAATATTATTAGTGCAAAGACTTCTGATAGAGTTCTTGACAAAAAGTAGGGTAGGTCACATGGCATCTGCATCTGTGTTGTCCATATTGACTTATAAGTGTGGTTACAGGAGTGAATTATCTTCAGAACAATAACAAGGTTTTATCTTGGAAAAAGTTAATTGGACTAGCCCAAACTAGGGTCAAGGAACTAAGCAGTGTAGATAGTCTGGGAGGATCAACCTCTGGAGCTTTTGCCATAGTGTATTTTACTTAGGAGGATAGACACAATCTCTGAATTTTCATTTGCTAAGTGAGTAATTTTTTGCTAGTTTTTTTCCAAATTACAATTTTTTAATTATTATTACTATTTTAATTCTACATAGTAGCCCATGATCCTTGGGTAACTAAATCTGTACACTGACTCTAAATGAGGTCTCACTGATGTCTTGCACAAAGACTTCTTGTCTTGTACTAAGACTTCTGCTTATCTGGAAGCATTGTGCGTGCTGATTTGGGGGAGCATAGTGGCCATTTTCACACCTTTATTCCATTATTAATTTACTATCATCCTTATAAACATACTTTATAAATATAGAAATACCTGTTTTTTCCATTCATTTCTTGTTTCCAGCTGAGAAAATTCCAGCTTCTTTTGAGGTCCAAGACTGCACTACAGGTTCTTGTTCTGAGTCTCTGAATGAATGGATTTTCACTTTGTTCTCATAAATTTCCCCTCATCCTATTACTTCATGCCCTAAGGCTATTCATTTATTTATGTATAATATTTCACTGCTCCCCTCTATTCAAAATGACTGCCAACTTTGTGATATCATCTAATTTCATTACTTCATTTCAACTTTTGAGCCAAGGTCAGAATTGAAGATTGAGATGCTGAGACTGCTTCCAATCCTCAGTAAATTCCAGCTATGACTCCTCCACAGTCTAATATTTTCTCTTCAGTAGAACAAAACAGCTATTGTCATCTGACACTGTATATTCTTGTGTAACCTCACATCATATGTTTATTTAATTCCTTAAGGCTTTAATAATTTTTCCTTAAATATTTGTTCTAAAAACATGCATAATTAAAATACAAACATTTCAGAGAGCAACTATAGATCAGTCTTTGTCCTCTTTGTAAATATGAGTATTTGCCAATCACTTTTCATACTTATTCACATATAGTGTGATTCATTTTATCTATTGGTTCTCCAGAGTTCTCTAAGGAAGATTATCCTGCTCTTCTGTCATAAACACATTGTTTTAATTTTAGATGCAGTGTTTTCAATTTGCATATCATCATTGTATATCAACAGTCCCAATGGTTATCCTGTTTGTTTTCCTTGTCCAATATGACAAAAATATTAGGAAATAGTTTTGAGTCACAGTCAAACTATGTTTAGTCAGCATTTTAGTCACAAAGAATAGTACTAGTTCCTCTGTATGCCCGTTTTTCAAATAAAACCCCAATAGCTTATTCTGTAAATGTACATCTTGTGCAAGAGTGTTCAGCCCTGAGCAAAGTTTTATGACCAAGTTAGAAACTCCAGAAAACAGGTGTTTAGAATTGAAATCACAATTCATATTGCGTATCAGTGTATGACTGCGCTATCTTAATTTAAGCCGATGTTCTTTTACAAAGCCATAACTATTGATTCTTAAGGGGAAAGGGTTATGGTTCTCAAACAATTTTTCCATACAGTTAGAGTAACTGAATGATGATGCATTTTCCACCTGAAGTTAGCCTTCTGTTACATTTTCATTTCTGATATCTGAAAGAAATTGGGTCTTTTGATGTAGTCCCAGGTTGCTTAGTCAGATGAAAAACCAGAGCCCTTCAGGTCTCCAATATAAATGCTGTAAGCCTAATAAGTTAGCAAGAAATATTGGGAGATAATGAGTAAGGGATCTATTTTTAAAGTCACCATGCAAATAATTATAGTTCCTTCCAAATCCTAATTTCAAAATCCCTTATAAGATTTTTACCTTTATATCTTGAGCAGCTTCTGATAAAGAATACAACAATGAACAACCAGATCTTAGTATGTTAAATTTTCAGTGCCAGATGTTGATCAGATTGTAAATAAAGCCATGGTAGTAGAAGCACAAACTTTTTTACCTATCACTCCCTAATAAGGATCTTTGTGTTTGGTAAAAAAATTTATCTTTTCCATATTCTATATATGAAGATAAAGCTCTTTACTTTCCATTTCTATTATATACCAGAATGCTGTTTTTCATATATTAACAAAAATGTGTTACACTCTATTATACAAGATCTAATAATAATATATGCAGATTAATGTAAGAATGACTGTGATAGTGCTGATGGCAAATTTTATGAGAAAATATTAGAACTAGTAAAATATACTAAACCAAACTAAGCAAAATGTTCATAAGCATAACAAATTCAGCAATTAATAGTCAGCAGGATTCTAGCTTTCTGTGTCACCACTTGGATTTTATGTGGTGTTACTAAGCAACAAAGGTTACTCTTCAGCAACACTTAGATGCAGTATTTGCAGTTTTAATCAAATCAGCTGCTAAGTGAACAGTATTTTTGTGTAATCTGTTTGTCAGTGATAGATAAACAGTACAAACAAATCAAATATATGTTAATTTATGTTATATAGCATAATTATAACAAGTTTTATTTTAGTTAGTTAATGGGCTTTTCTAATGTGCATCTCTGATTATATAATTTATCTTATTGTGAACATCCTTAGTAGCAGGAATAATTTAGGCAATACTTTAATTTTGCCTCCAAGCTCCAAAAAATATTTACTCAAATGTACTCAAAATTATAATTAAAACTGTTATATGGATATCAAGATGAAAAGAGACCACATTAAGAATCTCACTGTCAGAAGCTGCCCAAAGAAACTTCTCTATTCCAGGAGGCATAGACTGTAAAACAATTTGTATCTGCTACTACCTAATAGAGAAAAGTTTGTTTCAGATAAAGCATGTTGCCTTTAAAGTTGAAAGCTCTCAGAGGTGAACAGTTTCTTTTAATCTGTATGCCGCCATATGGATGTTATTGCTGCCATACTATACATGTTCTGCAGAGATAATTGCACAATTCCCATTGGAGAGAAAAAAAAAGCATCATATATACTGAATATAAAGCCATATAAATTTAAATGCCCAATATCAGAAAAAAATGGACAAGAATAGGATGACATGAAGAACAAAGATGTTATATATGACATGCTGACGTGTATAAGTTAATGAAAATGGTAAATTATCCTTCTCTGCTTTTGCAACTTAATTTTTTTTTATAAATAATACTATAGAAAGAATAGTAAGGGTAACACTGCTGTTGTTGTTATTTTAATTTTTTAAAAAGTTCTCATTAAAAATTGTAAATAAAATTGCTCTAAGTTTTCACCCTTCTGATATCTTTTAAATAACATACATTATTTTAGGGAGGGGAGAAAACAGAGAGAAAAGAAAAAAACAAATAATGGTGCCAGTTTTACTGTATTTGCATAAAGAGTTAATTTTAAATCCATATGGCAGTCCATGGAACACACGATCTAAGCCTTTAAGATATTGTCTTGTAAGAATATTTATGTAGCCCTTTTAGTACTGTAGATGGTAAGATAGTACTTGAACACATTAGTGAGTGTAATCTATTTTCTACTTAAGGGATATATTGCTGGTTTGTATTTTTACAGCAATAATTAAGGTTGTCATTTGTGTCCTTATTGTTCCTGAGGTTATGTGATGTCATTTATTGCAGAAGAGAGTCTGTTGCTGTGATATAGCAAACTAACAAGCTAAAATTAAGAAGGGTGGGAAAGAAACAGAAATGTTAAGATCCATGAAATGTTAGATTACAAAGGTACTCTAAATTAGGAGTCAAGAAACTGTTTCACTCCTTAATTAATAAGGTTAAATAAAAACCTTCGGGGGCCAGGTAGCTCATCTGGAGTTTTTGGGGAATGTAATCTTGATGGGTTTCTTTTCTGGACCTATCTCACTTTACTGAAAGGCAGAGTCTCTGCTCACACTACAAAAACTACAAATAGTCTAATGTATTTTTATAAGTACAGTGGACATAAGGCTGGTATGATTTGCTGGAATAAAAAGTTTTCCAAGCTCATATTCTGAAACAATATGGACTACATCACATGGCTTGTATGTGCACTACCTGTTAATTTAATGCATGCAGGAAATTAGTGACAAAGGATCTTATCTTAATCCCAGTAGATCTGATGAAATTTTTGTTGTTATGAGCAATTTTAGTTAGTCCCCAGGAAATACTTTGGGCTATAAATATTCAATTAGCATTGCCATTTGGATGCTTATGCCCTGGAAATATTTTTCTAGCTGTGGTCAATTAACACAAAAAATCTTAATAAAAAAATCTTCCTCCAGCATGTAATAAATCATGTAAAAGAAAAATATTTTGCTAGTATTAGATCTCCCTCTACTGGTAAAATATTATTTTCCTTATGATTAATTTCAAAAGCAGAATATAATTAAAAAATAATGTAACATGGTAGCTCTCTCTTGAAAATATGGTCCCAGTTACTGATATATTTAAAGGAGATTGATTCACAGGGAAAGTAGAATGATATTTGCAGTGAGGGAGTCTACTGGAGTTCTTTCAGTAATTTCCTTTAGAAATAGAATAGAAAGTATGTAAATATGCAAGTAGCCTTAAAATGTTAATGCTTTATTACAAGAAAGAAAAATAACAGGAAGTACAGGTTGTCCCCTGGTACCCACTAGCAATGTGAAACAATTAAAGCTTGGCTGAATAATGAAGGCGCTAATGATTACTAAAAAGGAATGATGGCTCTAAAAATAGATAACATTCACCCATCTGTCAAAACTATTAAAAAACTGTAAAAGTGTGTGGTATTGATAATAAACAACTAAATATGTATTCAATAAAAAATCTCAACATTCTGAAATATATTTAAGTCAAATAGATCAAGACAACCTCTTGCATTATTGACTAATAACATTGGACTTGAGAAGGGTTTTTCATTCTCCCTAGGTTTTTCTTACATTTCCATACATACATACAGGGGAAAAACTGCTATGCAGGACCCTTATGCTTTTCTAGAACAAGGATGAACACATATTCTGCATAAATTTTCCACCTAGCACTGGAAACTAAGTTTCTGAAATCCTGACTAAGGTTTTATTAAGATTTGCAGCCTAGAGCCTGTTATAGGCAGTAAATTTTGCCCTTGTTTTAAAGCACAGATATAGGAGTAGGTTGGGTCACCATCTAGGTTTTATATACCTTTAGGATGACCATACTCATTCTGGAGCCAGGAAGCTTGGCTTCTTAAACACAAATAAATCTCTTCTCCCCCTGCCAAGAGAATACTGTAAAAAGCAGTAACTATACACAAGGATGGTCCAAGTTACATTTTAGGATAGTGTGTGATTTTGAAATTTTCAGTAAAGTATTTTGGTCATCACAGTGCATGAACTAAACATTGTGTGACACAGTGCTCTCAGTCTTCAGAATCTCCCTCTCTCATGGTGGTGATGATATGATGGAGATGATGACACTGATTATGAATATATTTTCACTGTGTCATTTCCAGAAAGTTATCAAAACTGAATAAAAGCTTTAGCAATTAACCAAAGACAGTGAAATTATTCTACAAAAAAGCTTCAAAAAAATAAGATAGTCCAAATAAGCAAGAGAAAGATTGAGAAAGAAAGAAGGGAAGGGGGAGGGGTGGTAAGAGAGAGGGCAGGGGGGAGAAAGAGAGTACCAGAGACAACAGGCACAAATGGAAATATAGAGGTTCCATCTGAATATCAGGAAATGTTTTTTTTACTGTGAAGGTGACATAGTACTGGCACAGGTTGCCCAGGGAGGTTGTGGAGTCTCCATCCTTGGAGATCTTCAAAAGCCATCTGGATGTGGTGCTAAACTACTGTCTCTAAGTGACCTTGCTTTGGACAGGTGGGTCGACCAAGAGGACCTCTGGAGGTCCCTTATGGGCTCAGCCATTCTATGATTCTGTGAAAAGAAAGGAAAGAGAAAGGAAGGGAAAGGGGAAGGAGTAGGGGAAAGGAAAAGAGAAGAAGGGAGGAAGAGGGGGAAGGAAAGAAGGAAGGAAGGAAGAAAGGAAGGAAGGAAGGAAAGGAAGGAAGGAAGGAAGGAAGGAAGGAAGGAAGGAAGGAAGGAAGGAAGGAAGGAAGGAAGGAAGGAAGGAAGGAAGGAAAAGAAGAAAGATAAAGAAAGAAGGAAAGAGACAGAAAGAAGGAAAGAGACAGAAAGATGAAAGAAGGAAAGGGAATGAACAAATGAAAGAAAGAAAGAAAGAAAGAAAGAAGGAAGGAAAGAAAGAAGGGAAAAATATGCTTTTGACATGAAAAAAAGGAAGAAGCAAAGCTATGTTGCCCCACTTCTATATGCAGATAATGGTGGTATTTAGCCATGTGATCAGATGAATGTCCTTTCTAAACAGCCAGTGCCAAGGTAAATTGATTCATTGCTCATGGTGTCCACTGTCAGCATCTATTGTTATCTTTTCTTTTCTTACTTGTCATTCAGATTAATAATGTTAGTGGTGCTATATGCTTGCAGCTTTCTTCCCATGTAAGTCACTTAGGAAGTTGCTCTGCACAGATAATTTCTCTTCCGTGGATTTATTTGTAGTACTTCTTTGATTAGTTTAAAATGGCAGCAAGAGCCTGTTGTATCTCCTTCTGACTACTCACATGCATTAAATATTTCTAAAAGCTTGATAGTATAGTCACTGAATGCATGTCCATGATCAATGAAAAAGTTTCATTGCTTTCATTTTTACTACCTTTTGTTTGTGTGCTTTTATTTCCTCAAACATTGAAGAATGCAGTTGGTGGCTATTAGGAGACCCAAAAAAAGAAATAGTATTTTTGTATGTACAACACTGAATGAATCTTTCTTTTACTTCAATAATAAAGTGTCATTAACCAGACATAATTAGAGAAAATAAAGACTACAGTTACAGAAAATAAAGCCTACTTATTATAAATTATGAAATCCTAGTAGAAGTAGAACTGGAAAAGATGACAACTGGTTTTGATGTAATGGGTTGGAGGCATTGTTAGACTAGTCCTCCAGTTGTTAATATTTTAATTCATTATGCTGAAAAAAATCCAGAACTTGATAACAAAATGTCATGAGGATGCAAATTTTTGAGATACTGCCAAAACAGAAGAGGACTGGAATGCTATCCAAGATGAACTGTATAACCTGAATAGTGGTCTAAAGCAAATGGGAAAAATATAATTGTAGAAGTTCAAGATCATGAATTTAGGGGTTAAAAACCATAATTTCTGCTATCAGCTAGGAGCTCAGCAGCTGCAAATACCACTGAAGCAAAAACCTGCATGTGTGAGATTATTCACAAAGGGGAAGACTAATGTAACCCTAGATAACAAGCTGTTTCTATCCAAGAGAAAAATATTAAAGCCTTAGTACAAAGGACCAGTGAGTATGTATCTGATACTCTGTGAAGTACTGTGTTTAATTTTAGTAGTAGGTGTTCGAAGAAGATAATAACTAAAAAACAGCATGCAATGACGCAGAGGAAATGATTGTTATTTTAGTAAAAATAATAGCTATGTTTACAGGTTTGGGGTTTCTTTATGTTTTTTTAACCCAGTGAAACTAGTCAGCTAAATGTCTGCCTTGCCAGTTAGTGATAGGATTGCAGGCAGAAGTTGATGCATCATGCAGATCAACACCTGGCTTTGTGGCTGGTGTCATCATCAGGTCTTTGTTTTCTACAATCATGAGACATTCTTTGACAAGTACAGCCTATTGGGGAGAGATGTGATCCACTTATCTAGAAAAGGCAGGAGAATCTTCACTAGAAGACTAGCTGGCTTAGTGAATTGGGCTTTAAACAAACTTGGGGGATAATGTTCAAAGCTGTGACACCTCTATATTCAAAAGTAACTCTATGTGAGAGCACACTTACCAGAGTAATGAGGAATGCTCCCTGACCCTTTCCAAAGGCAAGAAGCATAAATCCAACCACCTCAAGTGCATGTAAACCAATGCAGGTAGTGTGGGCAACAAAAAGGAGGAACTGGAACTCTGTGACCAGCCTGAGAGTTATGATGTCATAGAGTATCACAGAAACCTGCTGGAAAAATTCAAATGACTGGAAGACCACAATGGATGGCTACAAACTGTTTCAGAAAGATAAGAAAGGAAGAAGAGGATGTGGAGTTGCACTTTATGTAAAAGAGAAATTTGAGTGTATGGAGGTAAGCTGTGGAGACTATAGAAGTTCTGTTGAATGCTGTTGGATCAAGATTAGAGGGATCATCACCAAGGGGGAATCTTATGTTAGGTATCTGTTACTGACCTTCCAGTCAGGATGATGAGGCCAATGAAACCTTCCTTTGGCTGTTCATGAAAGTCTTGGGCCAAAAGAACTTAGTCCTCTCAAGTGACTTTAATTACCTGGACATTCATTGGGAAAACAACACAGCAGTGCACAATCTGTCCACCAGGTTCCTGCAATTCATTGAGGACTGCTTCCTGCTACAGATGTTGGACATGCAAACTAGGAAGAGCACATTGCTAGATTTACTGCTCACAAACTGGGAAGACTTACTTGACAATGTAACAAGAATGGTGGCCTTGGATACAGCAATCACAACATTATGGAGTTTAAAATCCTGCTGAGCACACTGAAGATCAGTAATAAGATAAAGACCCCAGATTTTGGAAGAGCTGACTTCAACATGCTCAGAGCCCAACTCCAAGGAATTCCCTGGGAAGCATCCATGCAGGGCAAAGGAGCTTGTGAGTGCTGGGAATTATTCAAGAACAGCCTTCTGGAAGCACAAGAACAGTCCATCCCTCCTAAAGAGAAGGGAAGAAAGCAGGACAAAAAGACAACACTGGCTTAACAATAAGCTTTTGGATGTGCTTTAAAGCTTTAAAGCCAACACCCCCCCCCCCCCCCCCCCCCCCCCCAAAAAAAAAAAAAAGAAACCAAATGCATACTAGCTATGGCCAAATAGGCCAAATAGGCATCAAGGACTACAAGAACCTTGCATGTAGAGAGATGCAGTCAGGAAGGCTAAGGCTCAGCTAGAACTGAAATAGGCCAAGAGAGATGTCAAGAAGGAAGTTCTTCAGATAAATGAGCAACAAGTGGAAGCACAGGAAAGATGTAGGCCCACTGCTAAAAAGGGCAGGGACACAAGTTACTAATACTGATGAGGCAGAGGTTCTCAATAACTTCTTTGCCTCTGTCTTTACTATCACAGGATCAAGTAGCTACAACAACATGTGTTGATCCACCAGTAGTGGAGTAAGGGCTGGTTTTGAGGCCTCTTGCAAGGCTCAACCTACATAAATCTATGGGCTTGGATGGAATACACCCTAGGGTGTTAAGAGAAATGGCTGACATTGTTGCAAGGCCATTGTCTATAATCTTTGAAAAGTGGTGGAGATCAGGGAATATCCCTGATGTCTGGAAGAAGGCAAATGTCACACCCAACTAACTACAAGAAAGGCTTAAAAGAAGACCCAGGAAACTACAGGCCCATTACTCTTATTCCAGTCTCTGGGAAAGTAATAGAACAAGTCCTTCTAGAAACTATTACAAACCAAATGAAGCGGGTGGTTGTGAAAAGTCAGCATGGATTTATCAAAGGGCATGTAAAAAACCTTAAAATAAACTAAAAAGACTGATGAATATCTATGGAGAGACTCAAACATAATAAAATAAAAGTAATAAATATTTAGTCACATTATCTGCCAAGTTCTGCTTCCTACTACAAGCTGCAAATGTATTGCAAGGTAGGCATAATCTTGTTTACAATGAAGTCAGTGACCAAACTGCCACACAAACAAGTAAAGAGTTATGCCATTGATGGTAACTTCCTCAGTTTGAAAGAAGAAGAACCCTAAGAATCTTGAAGCTATAAATTTAGTTTAAAACGAACTGAACTAAATTAAAATTCATTGTAAATAAAATTTGGCTATATATTCAGTGTAGTCTGCTATCAGTGAAAATCATTATTACAAAACATTAACAAAGATGAAGATCTGGCCAACTAGCTTAAAATTAGAATGTAATTTGTAATGTAATATCTCATTCTCCACAGAGGAACAACCATAAAATTTTGATGTTTTTCAAGAGGAGTTGTGTGTAAAAATACAAGATGATATATGAAGCTATCAACATTTGATATTGACAGATAGTTTTTTCGGCTTATTGAAGGATTATTTAAATTGAAATAGTCTTGAATAGTAATAAAGATGGCAAATAATTTCTGTTAATATCTGCCTTTGTCAGATTCTAGAAGTTTCAGGTCTGGCACAGACATAAATTCTTCCATATTTCAAGGCCATACTGGGATTTAAATTGAAGCAGTGAAATAAAACAGTGAAAGTATGAACCCTTGTATTCTTTAGCAATATATATCTGTGTTTGTATGCGCATACATACACATATTTATATATACATATTTGCATACATTATATACATACACATATATATAAAAACATTTACTCACAGTTAGTCAAACAACTTTATTATATGCTTCCAATTCTAAAAGACCTTCCTGTTTTGTTATTTTAAGGAGCTGTCTATCAGAATCCTATATATCTACACAGATTAATGCTTATAATTGAGTAATGTTTAATGGAGATTATTTCAGGCAAAGAGTGCTTATTTCTAAAGTTTCTTTTAGACAGTAAGAAGGGTAATGAACCACCGTTAACGTAGTTGAATTAATACTTGGAGCTGTTGCCAAGAACTGCTCTTCACAGTAGGGCATTTTTTGAAACAAGTAATGCAACATATCTGTCTAAAATGTGTCTCACCTGGAAAAAGAACTGTATTTAACCCTTACAGTGCGTCCCATGGTTTTCTCACGACTATGTTGAAATTAATTTAAATTAATCACCATACAAGGCAATATTACAATTAAACATTTCATATTCGGCTAGGTACATTTTTGGGCGTTTGCTCATCTATGCTTGAATGTGTACGAAAAAAGATACAAAATTACTGAGATTAACACTGTACCATTAACACTGCCTAGATATAAGCAGAGTATACATAGAAGCAAATTTGCTTAATTCTATGTTCAGCATTGTATTTGTTCCTGCATTTAGTAAACTCGTGGAAATTATAGAAACCTGAAAAACTAGAAGGCCTGTCACAATAAAGTATAAGCTAAATTATTTCAGTTACAACTAAGTTGGTACAGTTCTAAAAATATTTCTGTGAGATAGACAGCACTGTAAGTTAAACTAATTTACCTATTTTTTCACAATATATTTATAAAGAGCTATTAAATAGGGTACAATGATAAGAAGCTATTCATCTCAAGCATCTAAAAGATATAAAACCAGGGACTATGAAAGGATGTAAATTAATGTGAAAGGGAGTAAATTATAAAAAAAATACCCAAAACCAACAACCCTCCCCCCCAAACAAACAAAAAAAAAAGCAAAAAACCCCCCAAGCCCCCAAACTTTTAGTTCATTTTCATGGCAGTGAAATCCCAAAACCTGGGAGTGAGACAAGGTCCCTAATTGGACAGATTTAGTGTCTTACATCTTTAAGATATCTAGAGCATGCATTAGACAGATAAATGTAATCATTTGAAGGTGACAGAATTACATAGTTAGTGAAATCCAGGACCTAAGAGGTGCTAGAAGAGTATTTTGAACAGATGCCAAATAGGGTTTGATCACTCATCCTCAGTCAAAGAAATAATCTGTTCTTACTTGAATAGTTATAACAGTTTTAAAGGACTTCAAAAGATAAGTTTATTTTTTGAAATTTATTTAGACCAGCTTGAAGATTTACAATCACTTTCAAAAGTTATTATTTTATACTAATAGTAGTTGTACGTTTGAACTAGCTGTGAATTTTCATTTGGATTTTTTTTTTTTTCTGAGAAAAATTTCCCTTTTCAAAGAACAAAAGGAGTTATCTAGGGAGAAAATCAATTTTACTTCAAAACTTCTGTTTTAAGAATTACAGCTCCTTAAAGGAAAACTACACCAGTTCAGGCTGAACTGAAAGTATATTGAAATACATAGTTATAATAAAATCTAAAAGAGATGTGTGATCAACTTATTATAGAATATATTAAAATCAATAACAGAGAAAAGCAATATAAGATGTAATGTTTTGCTGGATAGTTATTATGATAATCTCATTTTCAGTCTAATAGTTTTGAAAAACAGTTAAAGTCAGAGACCACTCAGATTCAGTTCTCTCTTAATGCAGTGATTGCCAAAACCAGTACTGAAACACCCACGGAAACATCACAGATTCCTTAACTGCTGCAAAAAGAATAACTGAAGAGTACAGACTCTATGCTAAAACATTCAATATGAAAATAAAACAAGAATACATAGTTTGGTATTCTTACTTCACTAATTCACACTCATCAGACTTTAATGGAATTTTAAAATTTTGCATTACTATACCATAATATTATATCATATCATAATCATATAATACCATATAAATATATTTTCATGTAATATAATTATAATACTATAATGTTATTATTGTGATATGATAATTTATTTATATAAGAAATACATATTTATATGCCAGGAAAAAAATAATAACAAAATTAACTAACAACTGCTTCATTCCTTCCTACTTTGACAAGAAGGAATAAAGAAGATAACTGACGTTATGCAGTGAGGATATAGTTAGTTAATAGTTAATAAACAAAAAAGAAAGGCACAGCAATACACTTTATAAATTAAAGATTAGGTAAAAAATCTTCCCAGAAATCCCAAACTTTGTGCAATTTTACTGAGATTAATTGGCACAGTAAAAAGTATTTTAAATGTCATTCTTGGTGGTTTGATGATTGCATCCAACAACATTCTTCAAACTATAGGAAAGAAGGTGATTCTTTCTGTTAAAAATTAAATTCGCTTCATGCAACTCTTACGGTGTCGAAATATGTGTTGACCTGTAATGATCAAATCACCAAAAGCCATGTATTGTTGTTAAATCCCTTTTAAATTATTACACCTGCATAAGCACTTGCTAATTAAAGATGTCTGGGCAGTTACTGAGGTTAGTGAGAGTCAGTCTAGATGCAGATTACGTGGAACAATATAGTGCTTAAATTTAACTCAGCTAGAGAAGGAATACTCAGTGCTAAGAACCAAAAGTGTTAACTGACTTTACTCCAAGAGAATGCATTATACATATCTAACATATCTGTATAGTAGTATAATTATGAACATTCACTAACAATGACTATTAGAAACAAGTGCCCAGAAGTTATGTAATTATAATCTAATTTTTTGCGATATTTTAGGAGTGCTGAAGGTGCTAAATGAAGATAACGTTTGGTCATTCTGACTTAGAATATTCTGTACCCGATTCTGAATTATCTTTTATTCGTACAGAGATTTGCATTCATTATAATAACAGAATGTCTAGAGATTAAATTCTGCATCTCTTCTAGTGACATGCGCATTTGATAGCATTATGACTTAGAGATTTAATGGTCTTGGGAAGCTGAAATTATATTAAACTTTTATTAACTGAGGATCTTCTCAGTGTAACTGAATAACTGAAAACACTCAAAATTTACTTGAGTTAACAGATTAAAACTAGACAATAAATTGAAAAATAAATCTTAGATTTTATAGCAAAAGAAAATAACTTGAAATAAAGTTTAAGTAAAAACAGTGTTGACAGTTCATATTTACTTGTCCAATAGTACATTTCTTCCATCTTCAGATCATTTTTTTCTGCAGAGACTTTTGTAGGAGATATCAGGCTTAACCCAGAGAGCTTTTATTCTTTATGCTATGGGGTTTTTTCCAGTCTCCATGGACCAGCACTTTTTAATATGGAATAGACTTCTAAATCATCATATGAATAAATGTGTTAATAGTATCTTAATACAATTGAGTTTTTCAACTATTTTTTTACCTGCTATGTTAAAAATATAAAATCGGATTCTCTCAGGGTGTTAAAGAAGATTTATTTCTGAGATTTTTTATTTCAAAATAAAGCTAAACCAAAATGTTAGTAAAGCTGAAAATCACAATGGTTTGTTAAAAGTAGTATTGGAATTTATACTGCAAAAGTCACCAGAAAGTAGAGTAATTCTATACTATCAGAAACCCTAGATAAAGAGAAAATAGCAAAGGATGAATTCAGGAAAATAGTGGGAGAATATATATATAAGAAACACATCTTTAGATATGATTGAAAATTTAATAACAAAAAATAAAACAATGCTACATTTCTGTAACATTTATATAACATAAAGGAATTATAAATGTGCACACACACAGAATAAGAATGTTATTGGCAGTAGAAATATTCATGGCACTATGAAGAGTCATAGTGGATTCCAGCTGTGTTCCAGAAAAAATAATCTAGCCCTGGATTTCAAAAACTTACGTAAGAAACCGGATGAGGTACTTCTTTGATCTGTCTTCCTCCATAGAGCGATGCCAGAAGACATGCCAGAAGCTTCCCTAAAAATGGACTCACCTTACAGTGGTGACTCTGTTTTCAGGAGGAGTTGGACATGATTAGAATGCTATGAAAATCCTTCATTCAGGCTGCTAAAACAAAATTTAATGTACTCTTGACCACTTGGTCTATGTCACTATTATTATTATATAAAAACATGGTCATTCATGAATAGTATTAGCTCCTGTCTTTCAGTGTTTGCTATCTATACCCACATGGTAGATAAGATAGGAAGGACATTAAATAACTAGCTGCAGCATCTGAAATAGAGTTTACATTTATCAGACAATGGACAAATTTTGCAGCTTGTGAAAAGTCTGGAATTATTTGCTAATGTCATTAGCTCTAATACAACACCCTTTTAAAACAAAAGCCATGTTTTCACAATCTTCTATATGCTATTCAGTGCAACATGTTATTTATCCATATCATAGGTGGAAGATAATTTCAGACTCTGGAAATAAATATGATGAAATAATTATTTATTTTCAATGGTACATGCAGCTGCTAATGAACAAAGCAAAGCTGTGTAAAATTTTCAAATCAAAGACATTTCCAATTTTCTTTATTTTTGGTTTATCAGTTCTGTAGCTCTTAGTTTGCAGAACTTGGAACAAAGTGGATCTGCACTAACATTTTGTAGCATGTGTGAGCTTCACTATTTAGAAGGTGTAAAAAAGGTTTACTGTTATCAGATTCCTTAAAAGTCTGAAAATAAAGTAATACTTAATTTAAGAAATTATACTTGATTTGTTCCATTTTTTATAGTAATATCTGTTGGTTTGAAGGAACTTACAGGGTAAGTGTCAGAAGTTTTCCAGCAAGTTTTGAGGGTTTGAACTATGTTTTTACTCTGGACTGCAAAAGAAAAACTGACAATTTTGCAAAATAGGCTTGTACTGAAATAATTCATTCAAAAGTGAAATGGGCAGGTTTCAGATTCTTCCATACTTCTACTTCACTTTATAATTCACTGATGAGAAATTCTATGCTGAATCTCAGAAAACTTCATAGTGAAAATAACTTCAAAATCATCATGTGTGTGTTTGTTCCAGATTTGCCAGAACAGAAATGTTTCAGCAGGAAAAAGCTTAGCATAAAAGGCTTTGAACCACTCTGGTTTCTCCATATCACAGTAATTAACTTCAAATTATATGTCTATCAAAGATTTATAGGCTTCAAAACTTTGCCTATTAGCCATCATGAAAAAAGAAATTGATATCATAAGCCTCAAAGCTGACTAATGATGTATTGAATGGCCATAGAGTTACCTTTTTTCTGCTTGATAAATGGACAACTGAGATGATACACAAAACACTCCCAAACCCAGAATGACAGCCTGAGAATGCCTGGTTTGTTTCCAGAGAATTCCTGAGCAATCTGCCTGTTTTTCTAAGGACAAATTACAGATATAGTGGTTTAAATTTCCTCAAGACAGTGTGACCACCAGGAGACACAAATACAACATTGAAGTTCTGCTTTTGCTCAGAGATGTAGAATTTTGTGTCTTATCTGGGGAAAAAAAAAAAAAAAGTGCCAGTGATATTGCCATAATTGAATAGATATTAATAAATAGTTATTGAAAAAACTTGAATGTATACAGAAGTATGTATGTAACAGACCATTATTTTTTTAGTGTATTCTTCAAAAACCTTAGGACAATAATGTATTTGTGACTATTCAGTTAGTGTAAATCAGCTAGATGCATCACTATGTTGTGCTAACAAAACATTAAGCTATGTTATCAAGAGGCCACATCTTAAAGGCTATGTAAAAAACAAAACAAAAGAAAACAAACAAACAAACAAACCAAAAAAACCCCACCCAGCAGCCCCAAAAATGGAACCTAGTCTTGGAAAACCTTGCTATTCTAATAGCAAGGACCACATCCTTCTTACACCTTACGTCCTGGCAAATTAGTGACTGGCTGATAGGTATATACTATGAATACTGAAAAAAGATAGTCGATGCTTCTGACAATTGCTTGTAAATCTATTTGTACTTTGGGTTATTTGTAAAACCTTTATCATCCCTAAGCCAGGTCAAAATTAGGTAGTTTCTGTATGTCAATTTAAAAAATCCTTCTTGTGGGTCAAAGTCGAGTTTCTTGAATTAAGAAACACTGCCCAAAGTAACAGGTGACCAGATAATAATCTAATGTTGAAGTAAACTTCCATATCCTGAAGTCAAATGAGAATGATTCATTGTATTTAAACTGAGTCAGAAACAGAATTGTAGAGAGCTGAGCTGACTGGAGAGAGATAGAGGAGACAGAGGGAGAACCTAGAGTTCCTTGCTGCCATTGATATTTACCCATTTTTTTTTCCAGTTCCAGCTTAAACGCAAAATTTATGAGGAAACCTGAAATGAACCTGTAACCTAAAGCACCCTTCCTTCTCAGCGTAATCTCCTTCATTCTTTACCCACTAGGATATTGCTTTCATTTTTTTTCTTAGTGGAACATAGAATCATAAAATCACAGAACATCCCAGGTTGGAAGGGACCTCAAAAGATCATCTGGTCCAATTTTTTGCGGGAAAGAGGAGGGCAACAAAGATGATGAGGGAACTGGAGCATCTCCCCTATGAGGAAACGCTGAGAGAGCTGGGCTTGTTTAGCCTGAAGGAGAAAAGACTGAGAGGGGATCTCATCAACACATACAAATATCTCAAGGGTGGACGTCATGAGGATGGAGACAGACTCTTCTCAGAGGTGACAGGACAAGGGGCAATGGGTACAAACTGAGACATAAGAGGTTTCAGTTGAATATGAGGAAAAACTTCTTTACTCTGAGGGTGACGGAGCACTGGAACAGGCTGCCCCAAGGGGTTGTGGAGTCTCCTTCTCTGGAGATATTCAAAGCCCGCCTGGATGAAGTCCTGTGTAACATGCTCTAGGTGAACCTGCTTTAGCAGGAGGGTTGGACTAGATGATTTCCTGAGGTCCCTTCCAACACTTGCCATTCCGTGATTCGGTGATCCTGTGAGAGCCTAGATGACTTTACCTAGCACCCTGTCCAATTACATCTTGAAAACCTTCAGTGATGGGGACTCTACTATGTCCTTGGGGAGGTTGTTTCAATGATTGATAGTTCTCATTGTAAAAAATTTCTTTCCTATGTCAAGATGAAAGCTTTTCTGGTGCAGCATGTACCTGTTGCCTCTTGTCTTCACCATGTGGCTCCTTGTGAAGAGAGCGCCTCTGTCTCCTTTGTTAGCTGCTCTTTAATTACTGTGACCCAGCTTTATTAAGAAAGTAAAATATTTCAACATCAAAACTCCTTATAGATTGTAATTGCTCAAAATGGAAAAAAATGGAGATTTAAATCCCTAAGAAAGAGCAGGGCATATAGTCCAGGCTCACCATTCTCAGTTTAAATGTTCAATAGGCAATTATGAACAAGATGGGTCTATTAGCTGACTTTAGAAAAATTGCCCATGGTGTTTTAGTGTTCTCTCCTCATGAAAGTATTAGTGCTTTGAATGTTATGTGTGTGGGTTCCTGATTCAGAGGGCCAAAATTATTAAGGGACAGAAGTTTGAAATGTTTCTACTTGGAATTTCTATTGCCTGGCTGTAATCAGCTGCTTTCTCAAAAAGCTGTACTGGCATTCACATTCCTCATAGAAGTGGACACTTTATACAGTCATTTTCCTAAAACAACAACAACAAAAAAGGACACGCTAACATGAGGGGAAAAGCTCTGTGTATAACTCCTCTGAGACATCTGTCCCATTCCAATAAATATAAAAGTAGCCCATGAAGTCATGCTGGCCATATTAAAACAATTTTCTGCGGCTGGGTGCTTAACAGCTAAGCCAAGCTGCTTGGGAGAAATTAATTTTACCTCATTTTAGATTAATTCAACCTAGAATAATTAATATAAATAAATGTAGATTTTAGACTAAATTATGTTACATTATTTGAATAGCTACCTAAGCAGCTTGAGCAACTTAGTCTTAAACCTTTTATATCGCAATTGTCTTGCTCTCCCCTATTAAAGTTTTGAGTCACAGTTTATCTACAGTCATATTGCTATATTTCATGGGATACATTTCCTTGTCCTCTATTTATTTTCACAAATGCTTCCTCCTTAAAATACCTTTATAGGTAATGTGAAGTTGAGTTGGATGAAACTAAATTTTAGAGATCTGAGGTGTGTGTGTTTGGTGATTTTTCATAATTTACACCTCTGCTCCTTTAATTCTTCATTGAAGAAGTTTTCAGAGGTTTAAGCATAGTTGGACATTAGTTTCACAAAGAACCAAAAGCATGACTGAGCTAACTAAGATCAGCTAGTATCAGACCTATAAAAATATAAACTGTTTGAGAATCATTTTGATATAGTTCTATACTAAAAAAAAACCCTGCACTCCAAGTGGCCCCAAAACACAACAATACTTAAATCAATTTGCTCTAAGCTGCAGAAAAGTAGAGGATGAAAAAAGCTGAACTGTAAAATTTATAAATTTCATTATACCAATGCACAAAACCAGCATGAAAATGTATCCATTAGGCACTGGCCGTACATTTTGTCTACTTTTGTCATAGTAATATAATAAGGAATTCTCTAATCTGCATAATACTTCTGTGGAATATATATAAATTGTTGTGTTTGTTTGAACAAACTAAAAAAACTCAATATATAGCATGATGGCAGTGTATCTGACTGTAAATATTCATAGTGTCGTATGCATTTTATGCACTTCCATAGCTATATACTTGAACTGGCTCGCAGACATGCAAGGGGAATAATTTTTGAACTCCATGGAAAACTTTTGATCTTAGAAATCCTTACTCAATTAACATATTAAGTTGTCTCTGGGAGGCATTTCAAGTTTTATGTCAATACTGTGAATATGTTGTGAGTTGCAGAGTTCCAAATTGTCTGCAAAATGGGCTATAAGTCTAACTGTAAGGCATATTGGAAATAGTCCCTCATACAAACAAGTCTACTCAATATTAGAGAAACAAGGTGTTTGGTTTATCACTAGCAGATTTCTTTGACAATAATTCAAGAAACTTGGAAAAGTTAGTAAGAACGATAACTGCCAGACATCTAGCAATTTATATCCAGTGACATAGTTTGATGACTTCTTTTTCAATTGTTCATCACATGGCTACAATTCTAATTTGTGCACGCACAGACACATATATATATATACACATTTGTGTGCTTTGTGTATTCTTGTGCTGTACTTAGCAATAACACAAACACTGCAACATGTTCTAAAAGAAGAGGACAGACTGCAACTTATACTTAGAAATAACCAGCTGACCAGAAAAGAAAGTGTCTTGGTTTCAGCTGGGATAGAGTTAATTTTCTTCATAGAAACTGGCATAGTGCTGTGTTTTGGATTTAGTACTACAAGAATGTTGATAACACACTGATGGTTTTAGTTGTTGCCAAGTAGTGCTCAGACTACTCAAGGACGTTTTTGAGCTTCTCCTGCTCGGCCAGGTGCATAACAAGCTGGGAGGGAGCACAGCCTGGACAGCTAACCCAAACTGACCAAAGAGCTATTCCATACCATATAACGTCATGCTCAGGGGGAGTGAGTTAGTCGGTCGGTCGGTCGCGGGGTCGCGGGGAGAGTCATCTCTGCTCGGGAACTGATCGCTGCTGGGGGACTGATCACGGCTCAGGGAATGATCGTGGCTCAGGACGGGCTGGGCATCAGTCGGCGGGTGGTGAGCAAGTGCATTGTGTATCATTCGTTTTGTATATTCTGTATATTCTGTTATCATTCTCATTATTACTATTATTATTATTTTATCTTATTAAACTGTCTTTATCTCAGCCCTTGGCTCTAACCTTTTATTTTCTTCCCGATTCTCTCCCCCATCCCACTGAGGGAGGGGGGGAGTGAGCGAGTGACTGCGTGGTGCTTAGTTGCCAGCCAGGTTAAACCACGACAGAAAGAAAATTCATTGTATTACATAATTGCTTTCTGCTTTTCTCTTTCTGGTTTTATAAATTGCCTCTGCAAGCTGTTTCAGCAGTGCAAACTGCTGGCAAGTTGTTCATCATATTACCTAACCTAGAAATTAAAGCACTTTATAATACCAGAAAACCCCCAACAGGAGCGCCCTTCTAAATATTTTGTAAAGCCTGAGCAGTTTTTATTACCGTAAATGCCACAGTGGAGTCACTAAGAAACCCTGGTGATGAACACAGGATAAAATAATAACTATCTGTTTTTACAGCTTGTTTGTAGGAACTGGAATACAACTGTATTGTAAGTTCCCTTAGGTTAAGAATTTTAATAATTTTATAGAAGATCATTGGTATTTTCTTGCAACATGTTTTTTAATGAAAAAGAAAGCTTTGACAAAAATAATAATAAAAATAATAATTCTTATTATAATTTTAAAAAAATCATTTTCTGTACAAATGAAAGACCAAAAGAGATACTCAGATGTTAACTTCATCAGGAAGTATGAGAATGAAGTACAAAATAGACCCATTAATACTTTTGATTTGCCTCAAGTGTATGATTTGAGTCTTAGTTAAAATACAAGATTTTTTTTCTGTTTGTTTCTTTTTTAGCATTTTATTCTTATCCTCTGTGTGAATTTACTGCTATTTCACTTCATTTTTTCTTTTACACACGCTGCTATCTTACAGTTACAATGGTCTCAGTAACTCAAGAATTGTGAGATTGCTAGCAAGAAACATGCACTTTGTGGCAGGAGGGCACACAGGCTCTTCTTCAAAAGCTGCAAACCTCAAGTATACAATTTATTAGGGTTTAACTTAATTATGTTGTTCAGTTAAATAATTTGGCAAAAGGATGGTTGGCAAATGGGGAACAGAAAGGGATGTCAGCAACAGGAAAGGTAATGAAACCATTAGCCTTCATAGAGAGAGGGAAAGGCAGATGAATATCACCTGTGGGAAACTGAGTAGCTACCTGAGAAAAGATATGGAGAAAATTATCTGTAATAAAATTAATATTAGTATAATTAGCTAGCCGGTGGCTAGGTAAGTGTTCCTGAAATCTCGGGCTCTCCAGGTAATTAGAATTAGAAGGAAGACATCATTCAAAAGAATTACCATTCTATAAAACTACAACGTGACTGTGACCTGCTAAAAGAAAATGGTGTCCTCCTGCCTTACTGCAAGGCTGAGGCTGCAACCCAAACAGAAGCTCTACAGCCTAGATATACTGACACTTCCACTCAAGCAGACCTGCCAAAGACTGAAATAGCTGACCAGACCTCAGGCTGCTTGGAGCCACACCTGGCAGTCCCTCTAACACCTGAAGGCAGCTGTGGATGTCATAGCTGCAGGTGTTCCCAGCTAGAAGAACTCTTCAAAGAGTAGCTATGTAACAAGAGGAGCTCAACAGGCAGCACAGTATCCAGGACTGTGATCAAAAGACAGATATGTGGTATTACACACTGCCTCAGGCTGAGTGGACAGCCTAGCCTTAAGGCTGTGCAAAGGAAGATAAGCCTGAATTCAAGCTCGAGTTGGCTGACACAAGTAACTCATGAGATGAAGGAGACTGGACCTTTGTCCCTGCTTGGGGAAGAAGGACGAACCTTCCCTTTTCTTCTAATAAGTCCTTACATAACAGGTATGATGCTGTGGAGGTGAAGAATGAAGAGTATGTGAGTAATGGACAGAAGCTGCCCATGCAAAGTTGATCCAACCACTCAAATTAGAACCAATGCCACCAGAAAAGTGCATAAAGTGATAGTAATTGAAGATTCCTTACCAAGAGGCACCGAAGTGCCTATTTGCTGTCCAGATAATTTCTCTAGAGAAGTTTGCTGCCTACCAGGAGCTTGCATTTGCAACATCACTGAGAGGCTGCTGAGCATAGTGACCCCTACAGATTATCATCCACTCCTACTATTCCACATAGGCTTTAAAGATACTGCAACAAGGCAGCTTAGTGTCAGAAGCATTGATTAATATTTTCACTTTGAGCTCATAAAGTCAAATTCAGACACACTTTAGATTCTTTACCCTTTCAGAAACACTAGTGCCAACTGTAATATATAACACTGGCTTTCCAGATACATATGAGGATACATTCCTTACCTTGGAGACCTTCCCTATTTTAATACATTGGTAGCTATATGTGCTTTGGAATATCATGGGGTTTAATGTATATTACTACATGTAGAAATAAACTATTACAAGTGTGGGTCTACTTACAGAGAAACACTTGAAAATATTTGAATAAATTAGTGATAGTTTTAGATTATTTTTAATGAGATGTGGTAACGTGCTATTTTTAAGTTTTATAGTTAGCGGTTGAGCTCCTACTTCCTCATTTATTGTATATACCCAAATATTCCTTCCTTTATTTAACATTATTTTATTGGTTTTCATTTAATGTAATTTAAAAAGCATTCTGCTTTTGATATTGTCTTCTATGAAAGTGAATGAATAAACAAGAAATAATAACAAAAATTTAGTGATATCTATACTACATCTGTTTGGAATACGTCTCTTTTATGATGGACCAAACTAATGTATCACTAGAGTGACAGCTCTTATCGCAGTCATTTTGATGATGTATTGGTATAGTATAACATCATAGTGCTGTCACTGTGATGATGTATTAGTGTGCTACACCTTCAGATTGATGGTGAAAACAAACGGTACCCAAGACAGAAAACATTAAGAAGTTTAATTGTAGAATTCTTTCAGGCTCTGTTTGTGAAGAGAAAAGAATAGAACAGAATATAATAGAACAGAATAGAATAGAATAGTTCAGTTGGAAGGGACCTACACTTATCACTTAGTCCAGCTGCCTGACTAATTCAGGGCTTACCAAAAGTTAAAGCTTGTTATTAAGGGTGTTGTCCAAATGCCTCTTAAACACTGCCAGGTTTAGGGCATCGATCAGCTCTCTAGGAAGCCTGTTGCAGTGTTTGAACAGATACATTTGAACATACACATTTGTATATGTTTACAGAGAGAAAACTTTTACAATAGTTTAATGTTCCCACACTCTTATCTGCTTTTGATTTTGACTTTTCTGGTTTATTCCCTCTTTTCTTTCCACTCAGTTTATCATTTCAGGTTGCCTTTTGTTTCTCACCTTTCAGCTCCTGTTGCTTCCACATACAACCCTTTCCCTCTTTATCCTGATATTTGAAAACACAGATCTAGGCTATGGTCTTTCTTGCTATTCACCTTCCACATGTCTTCTCCTGTTCTGCTTTTCCACCATTATTTACACCACTTTTTCTATATTCATTACGCTGCCTCTTATCTTTCTGTCACCCTAGGCATTGCCTGCAAGCTCTTATTCTACCTTTCTGAAAATGGTGACCTCTGGCTTCTGTATTTATATTTCATTTGGATTGCCCTTTCTGTATATCTCCTACATATTTTCAAATGAGGTGAGGTGAGGCAGGGTGATGCAAGGCAGGGTGGGAAGGCAAGGCAAGGCAAGGAAAGGCAAGGCAAGGCATCTAAAGGTGTTTGCAGTCGGTCACTATCTGAAATAGGATATGAGCTGGGTGGACTTCAGCCTATAAAAGGACAACTTGTCCTTCTGTACATTTTCTCTAATTTATCATGTCAGTGAACACCAATTTAACTGCCGTTCCAATTAAGGACTCACAGTTCTCTCTTTGAACAGAAAGCTACAAGTGTGAAATACAAACTGAAATATTGGACACCCTCTAATATTCACAGATCAAGAAAAATATTTTTTCTTTTACTATTTCTCTTTTGAAAGGTTTCCCCTTCATCTCTTAATCGTTAAGAACACCTTCAACTTTTACCTTATTTTGTAAATGCAAAATCATACATCACCATAAAATGTTGATGTTGCAACTGTCAATAGTAGAGTTTTTTTCTCAGATCCCTACCCATGTTTTTTCACCCTTAAAAAAAAAAAAAGTGCTGCATACATACCTCAAGAGGTTAGTAGTTAAACACTCCTGTGTTGAACAAATAAT
This sequence comes from Nycticorax nycticorax, assembly GCA_023375905.1. Lineage (NCBI taxonomy): Eukaryota > Metazoa > Chordata > Aves > Pelecaniformes > Ardeidae > Nycticorax > Nycticorax nycticorax. The sequence continues at coordinate 271,249 of JAKFQP010000232.1, read as the reverse complement.
GTACTCAAACACACATCTTAAATTGGATATCCAGGACCAGGCAGTGTAGCGGATGTAAAATGGAATTATGACTTCCTAACTTTCTTGATCTTTTCTATAAACTCTTAATTGGAAGATTTCAAGTGACGTAGTGGAAGCTGTATTTCCTGAGGTTTTTTTCCTCCATTTTTTAAGTATGTACTTTTGATCATATTTTCTCAGTATTTAATATTGTTTAGTCACAATCCCCATGGGAAAATTAATTAATCAGTTTTGTTAAAAAAAATAGTTTTCTGATTGAAGCTAGACATTTTTTAGACAGAATATCAAACTGATTTCCCATAAGACATGCTTAGAATATTTGTATGAACTACTAGCAATATTCCAGTAACAGCTAAACAGTTAATTAATTTAAGAAAATGACTAGTAATATAACAGATATGGCTCCTTCCAGAACCATCTTTAGCTCAAGACTAAATCAATATAAACCATTACATTTAATCAGTATTTTCTGTGAAATATTCATAATTAAAAATAAGTCATTTTTGGTAACAAATTTAACAAAATTACTTGTGAAAAGTGAAACTTTTTTGAACAATAAACATCAGACTAACTCCCATATAAAATTAAGTTCAAAATCATTATTTAAAAAGTACAGTTCAACAAAATGATCAAAGTAGAGAAACATAAAAGAACACAAGAAAATCTCTTTCTTGAATATATTTCTGAGGTTTTTCTGACACACTCATGCAGAAGTTCTGCTAACTTAATTAAGCTCAGCAAATGAAAAAAAGTAAGAATAGCTAAAATTAAGTACAAATTTAGAAGAAAAAAATTAATTACTTTTCTTGAAAACATCTACACAATCATTCATCCACAGGTAATTTTTCATAGGGTATTGAAAATTTATTTTGTCTCACCACTTCAGACAGTAAATTTTCTTCATAAGCATTGCATTTGGTTCTTTATTATTACTTTGTTAATATCACTGTCATATTGGTATTCACTATTGTATCACTTTGAAAAACAAAATATAGTGTAACAACCTATAGCCCATTGTGTTTCTTGCTAAAACGCAAACTCTTTAAGTGTGATAGAATACCTTGACTTATTGCTGGAGTAAGAAAGCAGTATACCTGGCTTGTTGGCGTCAAATGGGAGCCAGCTTTCTCAAAGGGGGAAGAGGGTCTTTGCCCAGGAGCTTGCAGGGCTCATTGACAGGGCTTTAAACTAGATGTGAAGGGGGAAGGGGAACCTATCAGGCTTGCCAGCAACAGGCTAGGGCATGATACGCAATGGTTAGAGGGACTGGGGACTAGTATGAGCCCTCAACCCTTTGCCCAGCGGTGTGCCAGGGGCGCTGCAGCAAAGTTGAAGTCTGGCGGAGGTGAGCCGGAGGCTCCTGAGGTAGTAGGCGCCAACAAGGAAATGTCCGTGAAACACCTCAAAGGAAACGAGGGGTGTTCTGCTATGAAGGCAACGAGGCGGACAGCCCAGATGAGATGCCTCTATACAAACGCACGCAGCATGGGGAACAAACAAGAGGAGTTGGAAGCTATCGTGCTGCTAGAAAGCTACGACCTGATTGCCATTACGGAAACTTGGTGGGATGAATCTCACGACTGGAATGTAGCTGTTGATGGCTACAGGCTGTTCAGAAGGGACAGGCGAGGAAGGAGGGGCGGAGGCGTTGCCCTTTACATCAAGAAATCATTACAGTGTGAAGAGCTGTCCCTGAAGAATAGCCACGAGCAGGTCGAAAGCTTATGGGTAAGAATCAGAGAGAGAGGCAACAAAGGGAACCTGGTGGTTGGTGTCTACTACAGGCCGCCAGATCAAGAGGAGCCGACTGACGAAGCGTTCTTCCTCCAACTCCGGGAGGCTTCGCGCTCGCAGGCTCTCGTCCTGCTGGGGGACTTCAACCACCCCGACATCTGCTGGAAAACCAACACGGCAAGCTGTAGGCAATCCAGCAGGTTTCTCGAATGCATTGAGGACAACTTCTTAAGCCAGGTAATAGACACCCCTACCCGAGGGGATGCGATACTGGACCTGGTGGTCACCAATGCAAGCGAGCTCGTCGGAGATGTCAAGATCGGAGGCAGCCTGGGCTGCAGTGATCATGCGCTGGTAGAGCTCACGCTCCTGAGGGAAATGGGAAGAACAAAGAGTATAGTCAGGACCCTGAATTTTAGAAAAGCAAACTTCCAGCTCCTCAAGGAGATAGTCAGAAGGACTCCCTGGGAAACGGTCCTCAGGGACAGGGGAACAGAACAGAGCTGGCAGATCTTTAAGGAAGTGATCCACAGAGCGCAAGAGCTCTCGATCCCTAGGTGTAAGAAATCGGGCAAAGAAGGGAAGAGACCGGCGTGGTTGAGACAAGAGATGCTGGTCAAACTAAGGAGGAAGAGGGAACTGCACAGGCAGTGGAAGCAGGGACAGGCATCCTGGGAAGAGTATAGGGACGCGGTCCGGTTGTGTAGGAATGGGGTCAGGAAGGCCAAGGCGCAGCTGGAGCTAAACTTGGCTAGGGATGTGAAAAATAACAAGAAGGGTTTCTACAGGTATATCAGCCGGAAAAGGATGGTTAAAGAAAGCGTACCCCCGCTGATGAGCGAGACCGGCAAGCTGGTAACAGCAGATGAGGAGAAGGCTGAGGTACTCAACAACTTTTTTGCCTCAGTCTTCACTGGCAACCTCTCTCCTCACCCCTCCCGAGTTGATGGATGGCATGAGGGGGACCGGGAGGGCATAACCCCTCCTGCTGTAGGAGAAGATCAGGTTCGTGACCACCTGAGGAACCTGAACGCACATAAGTCCATGGGACCTGATGAGATGCATCCCAGAGTCCTGAGGGAATTGGCCGATGTAGTCGCCAAGCCACTCTCCATGATATTTGAAAAGTCATGGCAGTCAGGCGAAGTCCCTGGTGACTGGAAGAAGGGAAACATTGTGCCCATTTTCAAAAAGGGTAGAAAGGAAGACCCCGGGAACTACCGACCTGTCAGCCTCACCTCTGTGCCTGGGAAGATCATGGAACAGATCCTCCTAGAAGCTATGCTAAGGCACATGGAGGCCAGGGAGGTAATTCGAGATAGCCAGCATGGCTTCACCAAGGGCAAGTCCTGCCTGACGAACCTAGTGACTTTCTATGATGGTGTGACAACAACAGTGGACAAAGGAAAACCAATGGATGTCATCTATCTGGACTTCTGCAAAGCCTTTGACACGGTCCCCCACAACATCCTTCTCTCTAAATTGGAGAGCTATGGATTTGATGGGTGGACTGTTCGGTGGATAAGGAACTGGCTGGATGGTCGCATCCAGAGGGTAGTGGTCAATGGCTCGATGTCCGGATGGAGACCGGTGACGAGTGGTGTCCCTCAGGGGTCCGTACTGGGACCGGTGCTGTTTAACGTTTTCATCAATGACTTGGACAGCGAGATCGAGTGCACCCTCAGCAAGTTTGCGGATGACACCAAGCTGAGTGGTGCGGTTGACACACCAGAAGGACGGGATGTCATCCAGAGAGACCTGGACAGGCTGGAGAGGTGGGCCTGTGTGAACCTCATGAGGTTCAACAAGGCCAAGTGCAAGGTCCTGCACCTGGGTCGGGGTAACCCCCAGTATCAATACAGGCTGGGGGAAGAAAGGATCGAGAGCAGCCCTGCCGAGAGGGACTTGGGGGTGCTGGTGGATGAAAAGCTGGACATGAGCCGGCAATGTGCGCTGGCAGCCCAGAAGGCCAACCGTACTCTGGGCTGCATCAGGAGAAGCGTGGCCAGCAGGTCGAGGGAGGTGATTCTGCCCCTCTACTCTGCTCTGGTGAGACCTCACCTGGAGTACTGCGTCCAGCTCTGGAGCCCTCAGCACAAGAAGGACATGGAACTGTTGGAGCGGGTCCAGAGGAGGGCTACAAAAATGATCCGAGGGCTGGAGCACCTCTCTTATGAGGACAGGCTGAGAGAGTTGGGGTTGTTCAGCCTGGAGAAGAGAAGGCTGCGGGGAGACCTGATTGTGGCCTTGCAGTACTTAAACAGGGCTTATAAGAAAGATGTGGACAGAGTTTTTAGTAGGGACTGTTGCGATAGAACAAGGCGTAATGGTTTTAAACTGAAGCAGGGTAGGTTTAGACTGGATATACGGAAGAAATTCTTTACAATGAGGGTGGTGAAACACTGGAACGGGTTTCCCAGAGAGGTAGTGGAGTTCTCATCCCTGGAAACATTCAAGGCCAGGTTGGATGGGGTCTGAGTGACCCGATCTAGTTGAAGATGTCCCAAGCAGGGGGCTTGACTGAAATAACCTTTAAAGGTTGCTTCCAAACAAAACAATTCTATGATTCTATGAACATAATTATATATATAGTATACATTTTAAATTTATTTGTGGAGGTTTTTTTTTAAGGGTAATTTTAAATATAATACATCGAAATATGTATTTTATGATTATTTGATTATATTTACATGTGCCCAACTGTTAATTCTGTTTCTCTCTATACTTACTACTGTATACTTGGATGAAAACCTAATGTACTGTCCTACATTTCTAATGAGTATTTAAAAATGTCTTACATATGTCCATTCTGGTCACTCAACATCAGGAATGACCTACTGGAGTGTTTGGGACACTACATAAGAAGATAATGAATTTAAACTCACAGATTGGAGCAGACACACTCACAGTGGGAGAGCAAATTTGCAGAACCTTCCAATATTTCCTCTGGGGAGATCCTGTAGCTATCCATCACATACTTAATTGTGAAGGTCCAGTCAGTCACACAGTTTCAAGACAGTCCCTTCTTTCAACCCCATCTGCTAACAGGTGACTGTCCAGAGAAGTCCTGGACCATCCTGGAAAATAAGGACAAAAGCATTGCTTGTGCACAGAGACACAGTCCTTGTACACAGTTACACCACCATTATAATTAAATTACAAACTTGAGCTTCATATCTATTATTCACTCATCACTTAAGTTCCACAGTTCTTCCCAGTCCAATATGAACTGTAGGAAACCTGGAATCCTTTCTTCCAAATCAGATTGGAGTAAGTTATTTGAACCTTACTCTCCTTATTATGCCAAAGAGGTAGTAATTGTAGCAAGAAAATACTGAATACCCAGTAGGGAGGCATCAAGTGTTAGGATGCCAAAAAATTTTGAAACAAATTTCATTATTAAAAGGTAAATAATAAATGTATCAAAACTATCAGACAAAACGAGAAGAAAATTTATCTTCTTTATGTCACTAAAAAACATATTTAAAGAAAAATGTCATAGAAACATAATTAGTTTTCATAAGGTCTTCCAAAAATATCCTAGAAATTGATATAAACTGAATTTTAAAGCGTAGCAATATAGTGTTATGGTCACTAACAATTTGATTTCTTTTGGATTAAATAGTGTGATGAAAATGAAAAAAGTAAAAGATATTAATCAGGCATTCAGCTTTGTTAGGCCAAACCACCTTTTGCTTATGGTATCATTTCTTCCCTGTTTAGTTATGGCCTGAACTAAAACTTGCTGCAGGCAATGAAAATATTTAGTGAACTTTCAATTAGACCATAGGATGGAAAAGGGGTGTTTTCCTCACTGTTTTTCCTAACTAGTTTTGGTGTTTCCTTGTATTTTTCCATGATTTGATTTGTCAGATTCTCTCAAATCTATTGTCTAGCTATATTTTCACTCATATTCCAAACATGAATGAAAGGGGAGAAACAACAGCACACAAGCATAAAACATTTCACCTGTAAACACAAAAATTGAATGAGAAAAAAGCATACAAAAGCTATACACAATGTATTGGTTGTGCGATATGGTATGAAACATTCACTGATACTGAAGAATTTAGTTAGGAAAGCTGTAAATAACACAGTAGTATAACCTGATGGCTTGCCCTAATGTTTTGTTTTTAACTAGAGCTCACTGTGCATTCTCTATAAACTAATTCTTTGTGGAAGTTAAAACCTGACAGCATACACTCAGGTTGCAATGGTTCAAGGCACAACAAAAGTTCCCTTTTGTTTTCTTTCAACAACCTCCATTAGAATGGGGCATTATCTTACTAAAGATTGTAAGCTTGTTAGTTCTGCACCAGGCGTTTTTAACAACACATATAAAGCAGATGAGATTTCTCTTTGCCTTGAAACACTGCTTCTAAAGATAGTATAACATGTTTTTGCATTGCCAGAAATTCAAAACCGAAATACATTCTTTGTATCCTTTCATTCTCCAGGGCATCTTTGTTAAAATGAACCTCCTGAATGTTTCTCAGATGTTGTTTCCCCTCTGACTGCCTGATATATTACCTGATATTAGCTGGATAGCTTAAAAACAGTCAGAATTGAAAATATGGTTTAACCTTCAAGGCATGAAAGTGCAAAACTGTGGATTTAGAATGGCAGTATTTAAGCACACATTCATTACATTTTCCCCTAGAGATGAAGATGTACAAGAGTAAAGGTATCATATTATCTAGTATTCCTATATTTTATTCTGATCTTTTCTTTTCCCTTGATAATTTGGACAGATGTACAGAGATGACAGAAGCCTAAATGAAGCCATTTTATTGCTTCTCCTCACTGCAATGAAGGATGCCCTAACAATAGTCTATTATCTTTTACATTATTCCAGTTATTCTTCTAGAAAAAACTGTACCATGGGATATGGCTTTTTAAATATTGACTATGAATTTAGATTTCTAAACATTTTTTATTTCAGTGTGCAGCAACACATTAGTTATAAATAGTCATCAGGAAGGCTTCAGCAAAGTGTACGTTGGTAGATTCAAAATTAAACCTAGGCGCTCTATAGGAGAAAAAAATCAATAAACTTTAAAGTTCATAGTTTTATTTTAAAAAAAAGCAAAACCAAACATATGTTAGAATATGCTTCCATTTGAAATGTTATCAAGTAAAATGTAAGTCACTATGCAGAATACACAAACAGGACCAAATTCTGGTCCTTGTGCATTTCCTGATAGTTTTATGTCCAAACAGGATTGATGTGAAAAAACATGGAGCACATCTTAACAGAAAATATAGTATATCCTGAGATGATAGGAGATGAATACATTTAGTTAAGCAAAACTTAGGGAATTTAGTGTAATTAAGCTACTTCCACTGTGGAGCTGAAAATACGGACAGAAAGACTTGGGCTAAGAATGTAAAATGACATTGTAGGATTTTGGCTTCCCAGTTGGCAGTTCACAGCAGTCAACATGTCGAACCCCTCAGTGGTCAGCCAGCAAATTCCCAAGTAACCATTACACATATTGGAGTCCTGCTTTCGTGGAGATGGCTGAACATCTATCTGCCTGCTGATGGGAAGTAGGGAATGAACTTCCTTTTTTACTTTGCTTTTGCATGCAGTTTTTGCTTTACATATGAAACTGTCTTTACCTCAGCCCATGAGTTTTCTAACTTCTACCTTTCTGATTCTCTCCCCCACCCCACCAGGGGTGAGTGAGCGATCAGCTCTGTGGTGCTTAGCTGAAGGCTGGGGTTAAACCATGACAACCTGAGTCACTGTTATGTTAATGTTAATTTAAACTCACTTATACTGTTTTAGATTTGTCATTTTACTTTATATGGCGTGTTTATTTATGAAGAAAGTGACTAAGCTCCTATAACAGTCAATGTAGTCACAAAACTAGCTCTTCATTTCGTATTCAGCTGAATTATTTGCCTTAACTTGCATGATTGTGTTCCATTTAAGGTGCTCTATAGTATAGGGGATCTCTGTCTGGGCTGGCAAATAAAGCACCTATAAAATAATTATGCCCTCCTGTAGCAGTAGATGGAGTTCAAGCATGAAACACCTGAACATTTCAAATGATACTAAGACATCAAGATTTACACACATGGATTTCACCCCTAGTTTACATTTAGACATTTAAATTGGAAAAATCTGGAGTTGAATTCTACACTTAGTGTTTAGTTTCTTTTTATAAAAACTAGTGATTATGTAGTTCTTCCCACTTGTATTGCCCAGTAATAATTTGAATTCATTAATAAATATGTATGTATGAAAGTACTCTCCCTTAGGATCTTTGGAATTCAGCAATAATTAAATATTCATGGTGTTGCTCTCCATCCTAAAGGATGACACCTGAAAGTAAAACGCATATATTTTTAATGGAATACATGCTGTAAATGACTCTAGTTTAAGATATGGAACTTTAATGAGTACAGCTGCTAATTGCTCAAGGTTATGACATGATAGTAATTATTTAGTAATTATCTTTTTCTATTATTCTAGGATTTCCATGGAAAAACTGCTTGTTTTCAGGAATATAATACTCATGCAGGCAGCCATTTATGTGAATCATTTTAATTGCAAATAAATCACGCATAGAAAATATTGCTTAGGAATAGGAAACCACATAGCTGTTTTAATGCTTTGTTGTTTAATATATGCAATAAATGAATGATGGTGCTTCCATACAAAAATAAATGGAAATACTTTTAATATAAATCCATGCTTAGTTCTCATGATAATGTAATATAGTCTTTGATACATGTCCTAATTTTTGAAAGGTTTTAAGACCTTCTGTGTTTTAGAAACATTATTTATCAGTAGTTGACTTTCTTAAGATAATGTCAAAATTAGTTTATTATTACATATAATATTCAGCTGTTTGGAAAAAAAAAGTTGTTTTCCAGTATGAGATTTTTAAAAGTTTAACTATGTTGTCTTACATCTCTATTCATGTTTGAGAGTAGTGAAAAGTTGTTCGTTACCTACAAAAAATTCAAAGGCATAATTAAAACCAAATTTTGATTTTTGTCTAAATTCTGAAATATTTAATATTTTCTAAATTAAATTTTAGGTACAAATATTTAGATTTGGTAATGGACAAGCTCTTGTTTTCTCATTAACTCATTGTGAATCCTGAACATTTCACCACATATTTAAGAACATGCAGGGTGTTCACTTTTGCTCTTCTTCTTTTAGAATTCTTTGTTTCTCTCCCCATGTAAGTTAATATAAGATAGCAATATATTTAAGTCTTAAAAGATGGTTCTACAAAGTGTTCATGTTACATGGAAGTGGAAAATTACTACAGGTAAATAGGTTGCTAAATTACAATGCTCAAATGTTTTTCAAGATGCATTAAGACTCCCTTCTTTTATTCAAAGCTGTAATGTAAATGTTGCAATCAAATCCTATCAAAAATAACAGTGACACTGCCAATTTCTTCCTTATATCCAGTCTAAACCTACCATGCTTCAGTTTAAAACCATGTCACCTTGTTCTATCATGACAGGCGCTATTAAAAAGTCTGTCCCCATCTTTCTTATAAGCCCCGTTTAAGTACTGAAAGGCCACAATCAAGTCTCGCCGCAGCCTTCTCTTCTCCAGGCTGAACAACCCCAACTCTCTCAGCCTGTCCTTATAAGGGAGGTGCTCCAGCCCTCGGATCATTTTTGTAGCCCTCCTCTGGACCTGCTCCAACAGTTCCATGTGCTGAGGGCTCCAGAGCTGGACGCAGTGCTCCAGGTGAGGTCTCCCCAGAGCAGAGTAGAGGGGCAGAATCACCTCCCTTGACCTGCTGGTCACACTTCTCTTGATGCAGCCCAGAGTACGGTTGGCCTTCTGGGCTGCCAGCACACTTGCCGGCTCATGTCCAGCTTTTCATCCACCAGCACCCCCAAGTCCCTCTCGGCAGGGCTGCTGTCAATCCTTTCTTCCCCCAGCATGTATTGATACTGTGGCTTACCCCGACCCAGGTGCAGGACCTTGCACTTGGCCTTGTTGAACCTTATGAGGTTCACACAGGCCCACCTCTCCAGCCTGTCCAGGTCTCTCTGGATGACATCCCGTCCTTCTGGTGTGTCAACCGCACCACTCAGCTTGGTATCATCCACAAACTTGCTGAGGGTGCACTCGATCTCGCTGTCCAAGTCATTGATGAAAACGTTAAACAGCACCGGTCCCAGTACGGACCCCTGAGGGACACCACTCGTCACCGGTCTCCATCCGGGCAGCGAGCCATTGACCATTACCCTCTGGATGCGACCATCCAGCCAGTTCCTTATCCACCGAACAGTCCACCCATCAAATCCATAGCTCTCCAATTTAGAGAGAAGGATGTTGTGGGGGACCATGTCAAAGGCTTTTCAGAAATCCAGATAGATGACATCCATCGGTTTTCCTTTGTCCACTGTTGTTGTCACACCATCATAGAAAGCCACTAGGTTCGTCAGGCAGGACTTGCCCTTGGTGAAGCCATGCTGGCTATCTCGAATTACCTCCCTGGCCTCCATGTGCCTTAGCATAGCTTCTAGGAGGATCTGTTCCATGATCTTCCCAGGCGCAGAGGTGAGGCTGACAGGTTGGTAGTTCCCGGGGTCTTCCTTTCTACCCTTTTTGAAAATGGGCACAATGTTTCCCTTCTTCCAGTCACCAGGGACTTCGCCTGACTGCCATGACTTTTCAACTATCATGGAGAGTGGCTTGGCGACTACATCGGCCAATTCCCTCAGGACTCTGGGATGCATCTCATCAGGTCCCATTAATATTACATTCTGCAATTTTGCTATTTGTTACTGTCACAGTATAATAAAGTGCTTTTACATTTTTTTTCTTTTAGTTTATCTATTAAAACATTTTGAGTAGCTAGCAGTCAGTGATTCTATCAAAGTGGAAGAGTAAATTTTTAAATTATAATAATACTTTATGTCTGGAATAAGATAATAAAATGAAAAGTCAGTAGTAGGACAGATGTAAAATTTCTTACAGATGATGAATACAGAAAAAAAAATACTGTATTAAAAATGACGAGAAGTTAAAATAATAATTTGAAATCCAAATTTGAATGCTTATTATTGTTCATGGAAAATACGTCATTCAGGATCCAACACCCTGAGACAGGTGAGGCTGCTGCAGCTCCATACCTCCATGTCCAACCTGTAATGAGGCCAATAATTCCCATCAGGCACAAGCACAGAAAGTGCAAACACATAACCCACATATGTGCATACATACATACATGGGCAGCAGCCTCAGATCAGTCACTCATTCAGAGCACTGACATGAACACAGCACCAATGGCCTCACCCTGCTCCCTTTTGGCTGAGCGGGATGGTGGTCTACTGGTGAGAATATACATTTATATGTATGTATGTGTGTACATATGTACAAGCTGGACCTCTCCAGCAGCTGAGCTCAGATACTCAGTCTGCCTAGTTGCTGCCACCTAAACATAGGACCCTTCAAAGCCACAGCCCCACTCCTGCTGAGTACAGATCCCCTCCCTCACATGCATTCATCCTCCCCCCACTGCCCTAAGCTGGTCAGGACATCCCCAGTCCCATAGCCAGTCCCCCTGTGCTCTCACCCTTAGAGACGCATGGGTGCTTTCACACCCAGAGCTGGCCCTTAGGGACATACAGATTCCTGGGTCACTTCATGTTCTCACTGGCTGGTTCAGCTTGATCTTCACTTATGATCACATGCCTGCTCACACAACTGCACTCACTCCAGCTGCTGGCAACTCAGACACTACACACACACGCACAGGAATGAGAAACCCTTACTGGAAAATACCTGGAGGTGGAGTTCAAAAAGGTTAAGTCACCTCCAACCCATGGTCTGACCCACCCACCCCCATACACACAGAACAGAGAGCCATCGCCCAGGGAAGAGTTAGAAAGGAATTAAATATGAAGACAGGACAGATGGCACTGATCAGGCACAGGGCATAGCCAGAGAAGCACACTGACCAGCTCCTGCTTTCACATGAACCTTTAATCTCTCATCCCTCTATTTCCCACAATTGTTCTTCTGTGAATCATCTACCGTCCCCTGTCCCCCGTCCCCCCCCCCCCCCCCACTTCCTGCCTTTGGTTCCTCCCCTAAACATCTCTTAATGAGTCCTGTGCAATCCCCAGATGCTCTTCCCCTGCATCTTACAGTGGGTCATACACCTGTAGGTAGCAACCTCCATTAGTCCAGAAGATGTTCTGGAGAACTTCTCCTCTTGACTCTAACTGATGGGCCTCTGATGGACTGATGGTATCTATGACAGGCTTGAGAATAGCCAGGCAGAATATTTTTGGGGCTTGTCATCTGCCATGGTCTCTCTGTTCCTTTGTGGGTGCGGAGACAAGATTTTTTTTATCACATAAACTACAAAAAATGTTCCTAGAAAAATGTATTTTCAATTTCACTTTGAATAAAAAAAAAGGAAAGCTTCTTCCACAAAATCCCTGTCTTTTGACTAGATCTGTATATAAATTATTATTTTGGGATATTATATGGAAGCTGAATTTATTCTGAAGATTTCTTTGGGCACTGAATTGAATGGCAGCAGAGACAGTAATTAGTAGACAGTATAGCACCACTTTTGACAGTCTGAAGCATGACTCAAACATTGTTAGAAACTTCAAGGACAGGGAGAAATAAATCCTATCAAAAAGAAAAGTCAGTGTAGATAGCAGCCATGGAAAACATATATAAAAAGGCTTTTTTCAATTAGAATCACACAGATGAAAGTGAGAAAAGTTGGGTGTCTTGCAATTCAAAAAGATGTTATCTTAAACAACCTCCGTCTCCGTGAAGCACTAAAAGAAAACTGAAAGGCAAATTTCCAAGAGAAACAACTGTAGTAGAACCTACATGTATTTAATTTCAAGACTTCAACCTGTATTTCTAAAATGGTAAAATGAATATAAACTTTAAAAAATAAACAGAAATTAAAAACTTAATAGGAAATAAGTGGATTGACACAGATCAATCTGATGGGTGAAGGACACCTCTAGCTCTAGTTTGATGTGTTCATGGGAAGATAATTGCAACAGAGGTGGATGTCAAACAGCAGCTTTTATCTGATGTATTTTGCAGACCTAAAACAGCAATATTTTTTTTTGTATCAAGTCACGTTTGAGAAAGTAATTAGGTAAATAGAAAAATTGAGCTAGAAAAAAAGCTGGGATCAAAATGTTAGAAATAATTGAGCACATTTTATGATCATGAACAGAAACCACTATTTTTTAAAGATTTGATTAGACACTTACACTTTAAAAGTCATGGTGATGAACAGATTTGAACTTGCACTCTGTCCTACTCTGTTTATAAAATAACTAGACATGAAACAAATCCCATCCAGTGCTACCCCTCTAGGAACCAAGGGTTTGTTTCTGCCTATGGCATGATTACCTACCCTTATCTACTCATTGATGGAAGCCTTTTAAATTTGAGAGCTTCTTTTTCTTAGAAAAAGGGGGAATGCCAGAGAAAGAAGGAAGAATTCTTTCCAAAGGCAGCAAAAATGCAAAACATATTTACCAGGTCTGCAAATATGTATAAATTTACATGAAGCATGTTGAAGAAAAATGGTAGTATCAAATTGTTGTGAGAGAATATTAAATTTTGGTCACCAGCCAATCTAATCTGGTATATTTCAAAAATACATACATATTATTTAGGTAATTCTTCTTAAAAAGTAAGTAAACATTATGGAGATAATGTCCTTTACACAAGAGGAAATAGAGCCTACTAGGAGTCGCTTTAGTCCACTATTGATGCCACACGTGAGGTCAAACTCCCTGAGTGCACTCAGAACACACTGACCAACATGGGAAAACTCAAGAGATGGAGTTAAGGAGGTCCCATGGGCAAACAGACCATGAGACTGACTGTACTATTGTTCATTTGTGACTATAAAGAGTGTACTTTAGAACTCTTTAGAAAATGTTGGTTAGGAGTCAGCTCAGAAAGTTGCTCATATGCACTTCCAGCTGTTAGTCATAGCTTTCAGCTATGACTTGTGATTGACCATGTCAGTACTTCAATCTATTTCAGATAAAATCAAATTTATTTAAACTAGCATAGAAATGAGTTGCAGCTCTGCCTGAGGGTATACAAACATGTACGTGCATATGCCTTGTATGCTAAGCATCAGATAGGATAAAATATTAATGGAAAAGATTTTCCTTTAACATTCCACTTGTCCTATCTTACTCGTCTCGTATTTAAAGCACTCACTACAGGGCAAGAAAATCTTTGGTGTGAGTATGTGTATTTTGTTCGATACCTGTCAAGAATAAAAAATAAACAAACAAACAACAGGTAGAAAAATATATTGTTTGTTTAGGAATAGTCCATGAAGACAGACTTCTTTGTCTAAGTGAATATTCTGAACATAAGGTTGAAGAGTCTTACTCTCATTTTCTTTCCAAGGACTTATTTTTCAATCTTCATCATAGGTGTGAAGTGCAATTACTGTCTGCAATGGGAGAGACAGAAGCTTTTTATCCTGCCTTGTTTTACCTAGAGTGGACTGTGGACTAGTATTTAAAGAACGGTGCTAAAAAGGGGGAGATTTAAGATGAGAAAAGATTTAGCAGGTCTCCTCTATATTTAATGAGTTCTCTAATTTGTGAGGTATTTTATGAAAGAAACAAATATTACTATTTCTTTGTTTAGTTTGTTTGTGGAGAAAAATGAAAAGTGCTTTCTTTGGAAGAAGAGACTTAAGAGGTAAATTCAAAATGGGGATTAGGTACAAGCTGGCCAGACACATAAGGAGAGCTTTAAACTAGATTTAGCAGAGGGAGGGGATAGAGATTTGAGTAACAGAGAAGAGCCAGGGGCTGCTGATGTGTTGGGAATCAACAGGGAAAACAATTGTGAAATGTCTTGAGGTATGTTCCTCTAAAAAGCTGACACAGTCAATAGCCCAACTGAAGCATCTCTATACCAATGCATGTGGTATGAGTAACAATCAGGAGGAGCTGGAAGCCACTATGCAGATAGAAAGCTATGGTCTAGTTGCTATCATGGAAACGTGGTGGGATGAATCACATAACTGAAGCACTGCAATTGACAGCTATAAACTGTTCCGAAGAGACAGACAAGGAAGGAGGGACAGGGGAGTTATCCTATGCATGGAGTCATCTTTGAAAAACAGTGATGAACAGGTTGAGATCTTGCAGATGAAAATTAGAGGCCAAGCCAAAAAAAGTAAACCACGTGGTTGATGTTTACTTCAGGTACCCAACCAAGGGAAGCGCATAGATAAAGCATCCTTATTTCAGCCACAAGAAGCACTGTGCTTACAGGCTCTGATCCTGCTGGAGAACTTCAGTCACCCTGACATCTGCTGGAAAAGCAGCACAGTAAGATGTAAGCAGCCCAGCAGACTCTTGGAGTATAATTTTAGTCTGACCTTGGTGCCAGGGAAGGTTATAGAGCAGATCATCTTGAGTGCTATCACACGGCATGTTCAGGACAACCAGGTGATCAGGCCCAGTTAGTATGGGTTTATGAAAGGCACAACTATCAGACTTGCCTAACCTGATCTTCTATGACAAGGCAACCTGCTTAGTGAATGAGGGAAAGGCTGCAGATGTTGTCTATCTAGACTTTGGTAAAGCCTTTGACACTGTTTCCCACAGCATTCTCCTGGAGAAAACGTCTTGGATGTGCGTACTCTTTGCTGGGTAAAAACTGTCTGGATGGCCAGGCCCAAAGAGTTGTATATGGTATATGGAGTTAAAGTCAGTTGGTGGCCTGTCACAAGTGCTGTTCCCCAGGTCTCAGCACTGAGGCCAATCCTGTTTCATATCTTTGACAATGATCTGGACGACGGGATTGAGTGCACCGTCAGTAAGTTTGCAGAATACACCAAATTTGGTGGGAACGTTGGTCTGCCTGAGGGTAGGAAGGCTCTACAGAGGGATCTGGACAGGCTGGATTGATGGGCCAAGGCCAACTATATGAGGTTTAACAAGGCCAAGTGCTGGGTCCTGCACTTGGGTCAAAATAACCACATGCAGTGCTACAGGCTTGGGAAAGAGTGGCTGGATAGCTGCCTGGCAGAGAGGGATCTGGGGGTGTTGGTCTATGGCTACCTCAATATAAGCCAGCAGTGTGTCCAGGTGGCCAAGGCAGCCAAGAGCATCCTGGCTTGTATCAGGAATAATGTGGCCATCAGGACTAGGGAAGTGATCTTCCCCCATACTTGGCACTGGAGAGGCCATACCTTGAATACTGTGTTCAGTTTTGGGCCTCTCACTTACAAGACATTGAGGTGCTGGAGCATGTCCAGAGATGAGCAACAAAGCTGGTGAGGGGTCTGAAACACAAGTCTTACGAGGAGTGGCTGAGGGAATTGGGGTTGTTTAGTCTGGAGAAGAGGAGGCTGAAGGGGGACTTAATCACCCTCTACAAGGTGGGTGTCGGTCTCTTCTCCCAAGTATCAAGTGACAGGATGAGTGGAAATAACCTCAAGTTGCACCAGGGGAGGTTTAGATTTGATATTAGGAAAAATTTCTTCACTGGAAGGGCTGTCATGCATTGGAACAGGCTGACCAGGGCAGTGTTTGAGTCCCCATCCCTGGAGGTATTTAAAAGACTTGTAGATGTGGCACTTAGGGACATGGTTTAGTGGTGAACTTGGCAGTGTTAGGTTAACTGTTTTACTCCATGATCTTAAACTCTTTTTTTTTCCAATCTAAATCTATGAATCTTAATCCAAGTGACAGAGAGCCCCACCAGAAGAGAAGGATTTCTGGACCTGTTGCTCACCAACGCGGATGGAAAGGTCAAGACTGGTGACAGCCTGGGCTATAATGATCATGTCCTGGTGGAATTCACAATCTTGAGTGATGTGGGCCAAGTGAAGAATAATGTCAGGACCCTGAATTTTAGGAGAGTTTTTTAGGAATTGGTGTATAGGACTCTCTGGGAAACTGCCCTCAGGGATAAAGGAGCTGAACAGAGCTGGCAGTTAAGGACACTTTTTTTGCAGCGCAAAAGCTCTAATAAAATAATAAATAATAATATAAATAACTGTAAATTATAAAAAGACTATAAATAAATTAAAATAATAAAATATAATATTAATATAAAAAGCATAGAGCATATACACATGATAAAGTATCAGGTCAGTTAATTGGGAATATTTTCTTTTAATTATTAGAGTTGAATAATATTTCCTACTTACCTACAAGGAAAACTTAAAAATTTGAAGTTTTCAAAACTTTCTGATACAGAATTGTAACCATAAGACGCTAGTAATAGAACTTTTTGTTTCCCTCTTTGACTACTATGATTTTGAATAATATATTGAGGCTCTGCTTTAGATAAATTTCCATAAGCATATGTATATATTGAAGAAAATGTGTGAATAGAATAAATTTTGAAAATTCTGAGTACTTAATATTCTTGTTTTAACTCTTACACACCTACTAGTCAAAGTAAAATACATTTCTCAGTATTCTCAACACAGATAGTGTTCTCTATAAGCTGGGGAGGAACATTCAAGAACTGTAGGATGTCTTTCTCCTTCATTGTCACATAGTGAAGGATTGGTGAACATTTGGGGTTATATGCCCAGACCCAGAACACCAGACTCTCACTACGGGGAATACCAGGGATCCAACAACTCCCCAAAAGTGGCTGATGAAAACAACATGTAAAAGCTAAGAGGTATCATCCTTTATTTATACACCTGATATAAAGGACATAAAATTTTCTCAATTTCCATTTACTATTCTATCACAGTAACTTCATACAAAGTTTAATGCACTAGAACAAAACAATTACATTACCTTCTCTGTGGTAATTTGATGTGTGTTACCAAAAAGCAAGCTGTCAGTAACTGTCAATATAACAACAAGCATATGGTCTGAAGATAAACGAAAGCTATATGTCTTACTGTTACAACCCCAGTTTTTAAAACACCAGCAAGTGTTCCTAGATCTGCCATTCATCCTAAGTATACACAGAGTTGTGGTAGAAGTAATACAGCAAATTTATAAGACTGAAAAAAAACCCATTTTAATGTACAAGTAAAAGTATGTACAGGACACTACAATTCTCTGTGCTGTGAACAAAAGCAAAATTTTGAGGCAAAAGCATATGAACTCTTATCCTTCTCTTTAAATATAGCTACCCATAATATTTATTTTTAAAATTGACAAGAGTTTAATTAATAATATAATGGCAACATCAGAACAACTATATCTGACAGACAATACCAGCTCTAGATAGAAGCGAGTTCTGTTACACACAGTAACTTTTTTTTTTTTTTCATTACCAATTTTATTCTACTTCTTTTGTGGCAAGGGTCTTTAAGTCCTTCACAGTGCAGAACTGATCACACTGAGTCACCTGGGAAGAGATCCAAACTTCCTAATTTGTGGGTTCTGAACTACAGATGACAAGTGAGACAATCTCCCTAAATTCCTAAATGCCTTTCACAGTCAATGAACAGGGTTTGATGCCTCTGAAATACCCCTAGCAGAACAAACAACACATTCTTCTGGAGACCTTGAAAATACTGTTTACCTCTACTGGATACAAAAACCTTTAACACTACAACAGCCCTTACAAACCAATATGAGCTATGGTGCCTTCTGGAATTCTCACTGATCGTTCAAATTGGTTTCTGTTCAGACCACACCACAGCTCTCATCTAAATGGAAAAACACCCTAGACATTTTATTTGGATGATTACCCAAATGCGTAATGGACATACAAATCAGATTGACAGATACCATCAGTCATATGTATTAACTAGATAGTGCTTTTACAGAATGAGACTGGAAAACGGCATTATGGGTTTTTGCAGGATTAGGAAGCAATGATATATGATAGCAAAATGATATGGTAGCAAAAAGTTACAGCTTTTGCTAATGTCGTGTCTACTGATTAATTCTTTAACGCTAAGAGAAACAAATCACCATAGTGCATGGTATTTCTGATTCCATACCAGGCAGCAGACAGATCTCAGGAGGGCATGGTAAAAATGGGGATTAGATAGGTAATGTGGAGCTAGTTTATGGTGACCTTTATGGAAATATGGCTCTGGAGATAAAGACCTTATTTCTTCACATTTTCTCCTTCCCTTGATATAGTGCTGCCAATAAATATGATATTTCAGAATTGTGGGTTGTGAGGGGTTTTTTTTCCTTTTTTTTTTTCCTGAGGATCAGCTGGACTTCTTTCTTGTTTCTGAACTTACAGAATAAGTTACATAAATGCATGTTACAGTGCAGTGTCATGCGATATTTTACTAACAGAGGCTAGAATAATGTAAAATGCTTAACATAACTTATTTGACTTTCAGCACAATTCATTATGATTACCAGTATTTTTATAGCACTTTTTACACTCCTTAGCTGAAAAAAAAGTTGCTTGACATTTAAGAATCTTAAGGATGAATCACAGAAGTGGTGTGTTTACACCACTAGATACTAGGTTTTTTTGGTAAATGTAGTCATGCTGGAAAACATTTTAAAACAACTCATGTAAGTGGCATATAAAAAGAGGAATCACAAGCAGGAAAATATCTCTATACAGCTTGAATTACTACATTAGTCTATCCGGGGATAACTGAATACGTGTTTATCACAAATGTCTTTTCTTAATTTTCTTTGGAAAAAAACCAACCAACAACTAAACTCACACTACATAACTGCTAGCAATTTCAAGAAGAAGATATATTCATTCAGCTGTAATATTCATGTCAGCATCTGCAGATCTATCACTTCAGATTGCACCATGAACCAGAGTGCCATGAGATTCTTCTGTAAGTGCAGGTATCCTCCTCATAAAATTCCATTCCTTTTTACAGCAATAGCTAATGTGTGGATTTGTAATATATATATATATATGAGTAAAGAATCCCAGTTTTGAAACCTCTAAAATTTTAGAAGAATGAGTCAGAATTTAAATGGTTCATTAATATAATATACTAAGGAGCAGGTTATAAGGTACCAGTACATTTTTTGTTGCCTGTGCATGTCTTCATAGCTCTAGTTCCAATCTAATCTTAGCAGAAAATTGACTGTGTTAGATACGTATCTGTGAATATAAATCACCAAGTGTTTTTTGAAACACTTAGGCAATACCATAAATTATCTGGATCTACCATAGATGTCATTTTCAATGTATAGTTCTAAAGTTCAAATTAAAGTAAAGTAAGAAGATTGTTGAGACATAGATGGTTTTTTATCCTGGAATCAAATTGTTGTTCATGATTGATATTCTACCTGTTATTCAGAAAAAGCATATTGAACATAGTTTCATGCAATATATCTCCTTAAGGTATGATTCTCTATAGATGTTAGTAAACCTGGGGATGTTTCCAAGCATTCTAGTCAAAAAGGACTTCTCATTCTATGACTTCCTTGTAATTTTTTTCTTCAATTTTAAGAAGCCTGAGAACATAGATGGAGCCAGCACACAGTAATATGTAAGTATGAAAAATACTTTCATCTCTGGAAGTCACTAGTTCAGATCATATAGCTGAATAAAGAACAAAGTTGCGTTAACAGTAATATTTACCATTTGCTTTTAGCTACAAATTGTCTCAGTTCTTTACATATCTGTCCTGTAATTCCTTTATTGTAGCTGCTATATGACAGCAGCGATGCGATAGCTTAAATGTTCTGGAGTTTAGGAAATTTTACGAGTTTATTTTACAGAAGCTAAGTTATTAGCAGATATATAGAAGAAGCAGAGACAGCTAATATTAAAATCAAATGCTATGATTTAATTATCTGGAAATCTAATTATAGTTTATAGATAATAAGTTAGACCTCAAAATATTCATTTTGTTGTGCTTTACTTAAGCTGATGTAGTTACTGTGATCCGCATTAACTAAAGATCTTTCTCATTGTATAGCATCTCTGAAGCACTGTAATTAATATTTAGCTAGTGAAATATAGAAGGGAAATAACATTAAAATTACTGCTTCTTCAGATAATTTATGTTCCAAGACACAGATAAAAACCCCAACAACAAAAACAAAACCAGAAACTCCCCAGAAAAGAAAATTAATTCATAAAACCTTCTAAATAATTGGTAGCTATTATTTTTAAATGCAATCTATGTTTTTGTACTTTTATTGAATAGATGGTATATACATATATTATCAAAGACATCATTATCAACTAAAGTATCATTCACTTCACGACTTGACAGATGGTCTTAATATCAATGTCATTTGGGGAAAAAAACCCAAACCCAACCAGAAAGCAGTGCAAGTTTTTAAATAGCACAGCTGAAATACAAGAGTGTGCATAAATGACCTGCAAATCCAACAAATTGTTGTTGAAATTCCAGTGAAGAAATTCTGTTGAAATTCCATTCCATTACAGAGTAACAATGGCAAGTTTTTAAGTACTAGCCTGTCTTAAAGATGGACAAGAATGTATTTTTAAAAAATTCTAAACAATGCTATGTTTGCATTAAAAGCAGTATCAAACATCTTTTTGTTAACATACTCATTTGTATATATTTTTATACCTTTCAATTGCATTTCATGTAAAATGATAGGAAATGCATATTAAAACACCAAAATATATTTTGTTTTGTTGCTTAACATAATCTTATGTTCTTACTTAGAATCTGATATCAAGTTGAATGCAAACATGAGTCATGCTTTATAATGTTTTTTCCTTGTATTTCTTCACATTCTGAATGTCATTAGTCTAGATTTTCTTCAAGAAACTAGTGACAACAAATCTTAGACAATGCTTGTTTAATAGTTCCCACTATATGCATGCATAGACCCAAAGTCATAATTCCTGTAACTCTCATCCTGTTGAATCCTGTTTATATAGGTACTGCCTCTTTAGAAGTTATTTTTGTACCCTAATTATTGCAATTCTCACAGGAAAATTTCATGAGCCAGTGCATTTGCTCAAAATAACTTTCAAATCAAAGGTTATCATACATGTAAAACCTCCTTTCCACACTTAATTAAGTCTATACTTTTATTTTTTGCATAAAAAAATGGTTTAACTGTGATCTTCTGTTTTCCAAGGAAGAGTCTCCATTCGTATTTCAAGATTATTTTTTTCATGCTGTTACAGTTCTACCTCTGTTTCACAATACACCTGTCAAAACCAGTTGCCTTTGTGCTCACTTGTAGGTCTTGTGCATTTGGATTTCAGAGAGTTTCCATCTGGTCCTTACAATACAGAGCTATGTCATACATGTGAAAGAGTGATTCTTTCTCTTTTTGTAATTTTTGGTCTACTATAGCTATATTACTAGTTCAACACTAAGCAACACCTTAGATTTACGAACTTCCTGTAAGATTGTACCCAGTGAAAAGTTGTAATGAACAAGACTAATTTCTTAGTCAACAAATAAATCAAAGATAAAAAAATGAAACAAAACAAAACTAGGTTATCATTTCCAAACAGTAAACTTACTGAAAATGAAACTTCTCTATTCAGTTTTTAATTAAATTTAATAATATTTTAATATAAATTCTGCAATTTCTCAGTAGGACTAATAGAGAAAAATTCTGACAGAAATCACAATATTTTGAACCATTTGCAGAATTTTTTAAGGCATTTATTATTCTTCCTTTACTAATGTTTGAAAACCTTCCACAATGTTATCATGTTTACATCTGAGTTTTCAAATATTGAAAAGTTTTCAAAGTTTTTTTAGCTCCTATGTTTAGTCTGGAAATCCATCTATGCTCTTTCAGCTTTCTCTTTTGAATGACGGTCCTTGGAATTGCTCTAGATTTGAAAATATTTGTTTTAGTTCTGTCTCCTCGATTAGCTGAGCCTTCTTATATGCTGAAGATGACTCACAGAAGGCAAAATCTTTTAGCAGCTAGAATAAAACTTAGATATTGACTTGGAGCCTGAAGGAATCATTACCTATTCCTTCAGATTTTGTAAATAAATTCAGCTAACACCATGTTACACCCAAGGCAATCAAGTATGTATTTTTATGGACTTGAAAATGCAAAGAAAATTTTTGTTCTAGAGTATGTGCAATGTATTACATGGCTAGTTCTCATGATTTAACTTTTGTATAGAGAATCAAATATTTACACCTATTGGGTTTAAGATCCTACATTATGAAATCCAATTGAAAATTTACAGTTAACTCAGTGAACAAGGCCCATCCTAACTTACAAAAGCAAGTTACGTAGTCACTAAAAATTAGTAAAAAGATTAAATTAACATCGTTTGTCTGCTATTTGAAGTCTTTTTTTTCTTCATTTTCATTATGAGGGAAATTCTATAACCTTAGTGCCCTGAACTTGTCAAAGGAATAATCTCTAAGAAAATGAATCTTCTAACTGAATTTATTTTGAACATTAGAACCTAGAGTAAATATATGATATATAGTATAATTCATATTTATATCATGATACAGGACAAAATTGTGCCAAAATAGAAAAATGTATAGTCACAGTAATGAAGTTTCAATAGGTTTATCAAGATTCCTGACTAATATAAATTAGTATCTTCATTTTAGGGCAGCTGAAAGTGGAACTTAGGAAAATAAAAAAAGGACTTGGGGAAAAAAAAGTGGATTTAACACAGACTTACTAATCTTAAAAGAATTTGGGGGAGGGGGATGTCTGTTTTTTTTTCAAAAATCTTTCATGTGCCTAGAGTCTGGAGAGGAATTGGTCTAAATGTCTGTAATGCAGAAATCTACATTGAGCTCAATATCTAGTCTTTATTTACAGTCAGAAGAGAACAAATAGGTATTTTTAGGGCACATTTAATCTTTAATTTCAAAGTAGACTCTAAAATAAGTCAGATGACTCATGGTCTAAAGTGATTATTTTTTCCTGTTGACTAGAAACAAAACCTAACTGTAAATATTGTAAACATAGAATTGAAAAAAATTAGATGTGATGAATTTACACAAAAAATCTTTGAGAAAAGAGTGAATAAAACTTTTCTACTGTGTGAATAACTACAGGTTCATAACTGTGGGAGCAGAGTGTTATTGTAAGGCAAATACTGTTTTTTATCTAGGAAAAGGCATGTTTCTAAATTAAATATAGTAACATAACAATTCATATTAGCTCTAATAAATGGTATGTAATCAATACCATCTGGACTCCAGTTATTTATACTGAAAAACTGTTCAAATCATGCCCAGTAACAGTTTTGGTCCAGGCAAGAAAAGCATTTTCCCAAACAACTCCTGCACATAGTATGGTAGGGTACTGGCAAGAGACAATGTAGTGGTTTAAACCTAGCCAGCAACTAAGCAACACATAGCCGCTCGTTCACTCACTCTCTCCCAGTGAGATGGGGAAGAGAATTGGAAGAGTTGAAGTGAAAAAACCCATTGGTTGAGATAAGAACAGTTTTATAAAAAAAACCCAAACAAAAAAACTAGTAGTAGAAGTAGAGGTGGTGGTAGTAGTACTAGTAAAAATAATAATAATACCAAAGCAAGTGATGCATGATGCAATTGCTCACCACCTGCTGACCAATGCCCAGTCACTCCCCAAGCAGAGGTCCCTGCCCCCCTGCCAACTCTGCCCAGTTTATAAACTGAACATTATGTCCTATGGCATGGAATATCCTTTTGGCCAATTTGGGTCGGCTGTCCTGGCTGTGTTCCCTCCCAGCTTCTTGTGCACCTGGCAGAACAGGGGAAGCTGAAAAGTCCTTGATTAGTGTGGTGGTTTAACCCCAACCAGCAACTAAGCACCACACAGAATTGGAAGAGAAAACCTGAGGGCTGAGATAAGAGCAGTTTAATAACAGAAATAAAAGGAAGTAAAATAGCAGTAGTAATAATAATAATAATACTATTAGTAATAATAATATACAAAGCAAGTGATGCCCAAAGAAATTGCTCGCCACCCGCCCACCAATGCCCAGCCTGTCCCTGAGCAGCAATTGCAGCCCTCACCCCTCTCCCTGACCGACTTCCCCTGAATATGACATCATATGGTCTGGAATAGCTCTTTGATCAGTTTGGGTCAGCTGTCCTGGCTGTGCCCCCTCCCAGCTTCTTGTACACCTGGCAGAGCAGGGGAAGCTGAAAAGTCCTTGGGTAGTCTAGGCACTGCTTACCAATAACTGAAACATCAATGTGTTATCAACATTCTTCCAGTACTGAATCCAAAACACAGCACTATGCAAGTTACTAGGAAGAAAATTAACTGTATCCCAGCTGAAACCAGAACAGTTTACAACTAGCAGTAGGATGGGACCACCCAGTTTTGAAGGCTAAGACAGATTAATGCAGTGCACACAGTTGGTCACAGTGCCAGAAAACTGCCTGGGAAAATCATATACAGCAAATACATAGGCAAGTACAGTTCCTAACCTGCCAAGCTTAAGAGTATACATGTAGAACCTTTTCTATTAAGAACGTTTCTATTTTAGCATACCATGTAAAGAACTCCACACCACTAAGTCTTTAGAAGATACAATACTAACATTATTATTATTATTATAATAATTTCATATATGGTCACCCTTTTTTCAGAACATTCATATGACATCTCCTCTACTTACTATTGTCCTGGGAGGACACACTTTTTGTCTGTGTGTGTGATCCGAGTTTCTTTTATAAAGAAAATATTTAATGTAATTGAATTTTATATAATCCCTAAATGTTTGTCTTTGTCATTTGCTTTGGACTGATCGCATGATGAATTTCTCCTAATTATAATTGAACCAGTATATTTATTAAGCTTATTTAAATATAGAACAAAACCCAAATGATTTTCTAATAAAAACGATGTATTGAAATGAAGCATTCTGAAATATGTAGTAACAGCTGGTTTTGTTTGCATCAGCTGTTAAGATGTTTCAACCATAGAAACCCAACTTTGTGGAGGAAAAAAAAAAAATTCAACTTTGTTGGCTCTGTGCAAGCTGTCAGAAAAACCAACAGCTGGCTTGCACATGCTACAGTAGCTCTCCTTTTCATATGATATGAAATCATACCATATGTCCCATCAGAGAAGTGTTTGGAAAGGACATTAAAATATTTATATAAAATAAAATAATTTATCAAACATGAGGCTTACAGGTATTTATACCTTCTGTACTAGTTTGAATGTATAAGTAGGGCATCTGTATTAATACCTTAATCTTTTTCCACTGCTATTGCAGACAAAAACCCCAAACAAGAATGCACTGTAATCATATAACCTATCACAATGGAGAAGAGGCAGAAGCCAAAACGTAAACTGAAGTGACTAATGACAAAGAAGTCTGAGATGCTAATATAACATTTGTCTCTCATGCTTTATTTAGAACTAGCTGTAATGAAATAAATAAAATATTTTCATTAAGTTTCTGAAATGAACTTTATGTAACCTAAAAGGTTAGCAAAAAATATTGGAATAAATTTCAAAGATCTTGACTCATGGGTTATCTTTTTTTTTTTTAAATGAAAAAAAAATAATTTGAATGTGTGCTTTTTAGCACTATAACAAAATATTTAAGTATGCACTTAAATCCTACTGTTTCTAAGTTAGAGTTAAGAGTCAAAAAGTACGATCACTCTCACATGTTATTTTTAATGTGATCCCAAGAATATAAACATTATTTGATCTTTTAAACATTTGGGGTTCTGAAATGCAGGCAGATAAATCAATACTGAAGCAACTTGTTTTTCTCACATAATTAGAATATACATAAAAAAAGGAACCTGAAAGCTCATATTAATTACTATTCAGATACTTTTTTGTGGCCGTATGTGAAGATAGTGATCTATTTCTCAGAAGTGTTTAAAGACAAAATGAAATATTGGTATTATATTATTTTAAGTTGCATGCTTTTGCAGTCCTTAATCTCTTCCTACATATTTAACTTGAAAATTAATACTTCATGCCAAAATTTAAGGATGTAGAACCAAATGCAAATCCCTCTTGAAATTTATTAATAAGAATATCATAAATAAAGGTCTATGATCTACTAAATTGTGATCTAGATCTAAATAGGATGATGTAATGCACCTGTGTAAGTGTTTCTGGTAGTCCCAATAAAAAAGGCATTCAAACACCATAAGGTATTGATCAAAATACCATTTATTGGAGCTACTATGAAAAATGAAAAAGAGTATAGATAACCTTATACGCCTTCCATAACCTTACATATTATGCTGCATTGGATGGACCTCTAATCTGGGCAAAGCAGATAGCACAGATCCTGTCCATGAAAAGGTTCCCTGGATTTTTGTCTTTAGATTTTCTTATAGCATGCTTTTAGAAGAAAGCAACTCTATTAATAATTTCTACTGTCAAGCACAAGGATGTTCATGCAAGAATATACCGCTTTGTCTTAACCTAAAGAGAAGGACATGCAGGTGGTGCAACACCAGGTGAGTAAGAGCTGCCTACAAGTCCATCTGTTACAACTAGCTGGCTAAGTCTAGCCAGCGGCCGAGGAATATGAAAAGCACAACAAAGGCCTGAAGGAGAAGTGCAATTCACAGCACAGCACAGGCCTGCTCGTACTCACATTAACTGTTGGGTGGATCACTAACTCCTTGATGTGCAATAGTCTTCCATTTAGCATCACTACCAACCATTTGTGGTTTTGCATACTTTTGGAACTATGCATCTGGAAAAAAATTGCTTACTGAATATTAATTTCTTTGAAATTAAATAGGATTTTTTGTCTTTTCTGTCTTTCTCTGGTGGGTGTCTTTGGAAATCTTCTGTGGAAAGTCTATCAGAAGGGTTACAAAAGGGGAAAAAAAACCCTATTTTTGCAGAAACAATTAAAGTGGTACCATTTTCATTTTTATTTCTGTATGGTACTTCCTGAATCTGTGCAACAGATAGATGCCTGTTCTCAAGGAAAAATAAAACAGAGGAAGTAACAGACAAATTCCTCTGCAGAATGAAGGGAAAAATGTTTCCAAATGCTCACTGTGAATCCATTTTTTGTTAGTCTGAAAAATCAAAATCAACACACTAACAATATTCACAAGTTTCCATTTACCCTCCCTCACATGCTTTTTGTCATCTAAAGCAATGTCTCACTAGCTTAGGTAGACAACAAGCTCTAAGTTAAGTTAAGCAGCTATTCATTCAGCTTTGTTAATAGAGTCTAATAAATTGATGATTGAAATATATGTTAAAGCATAGTCTTGATTCATTTGTATTACTCTAGCTTTTATACCAACATATTTCTCTGAAACCAGTGTGGTACCATGAGTCATTGCTCCATTATTCAGTGTACAATATACAATAAAGAAGCTGCTGATTTTGCTTTCTTCAGGTAACAAATCAGTTTTATTCAACCAAACTGTGGAGTTTTCTTTATGCAGCCACTGAAGTGCTTTTCAAGAGCGTACAAATTCCTTTCCCTAGAAAATTCATGAATAACAACACTGTTTCCATCTGGAAATACCTAACTTGTGGCAGTAAACATCATAACACAGATGTTACAGCTCAGAGCCAGTACTACTATTCATCTATCTACACTTCTCTTTAAAAACATTTTATTTCAATTTCTGTGAAACATGAAGGCTGTTAAACTTTGCTTGCTTTTATAACAACAGAAAGAAACAATAACTATAAAACACTCCACTATGTCACATATAAAACCCAAGTCTTCTGGTAGGAATTTGTAGGAGAGACAAGAGATTACTCAACAAATAAATCTTCACTGGAATTCTTTTTCTAAATATTATCATGCACCATAGATTTTTTTTTCTGGGTGGGGTGGGGGTGGGTGGAAGGGAGAGGTTGTGAACATTTCTGTTACATATCATCTTCACAAATAAAATATGATTGATATACCATGTTGTGAGGATAGAAGACAAAGTTTAGGGATAAAGTAATACACTGGCTATGATTTCAATTTGTATTTCTGACACTGACCTGTTAAGTTTTCTGAAGTGACACTTTTATAGCAGGATATCAACATTGTTACATATGAAAAATCTTTCATATTCCTTTTTTTGCTTTCTTTTTAATCAAGGAGTAGCATAGTATCACAGGCATTGGAATATACACAATACCACTTACCATAAGACAATTTAGATCTCCATATTCCATCAACCATATTGAATAGGGGTTAAACATATCTGCTAAAAAACCTGTCTAGTGGCTAGGTATCTGAAGCACTCTCCTAAGGCTGAAGATCTTAAAGGAGACTAATGTCTTTTTAGACTGCCATCTTACAGCCAGGTGGTTTACCCTAATGAGCCTCAAGTGGCATGAGATCCCTATGATGAGACCAAAGAGTTGTGGTTTTGTTTTTCTTGGAGTATTCTAAAAGGTGAAGCACATAAACAACAGACACTACATTTAGACACTTGAATTTAGGGGTATACAATCTGGAGTTGAATTCCACCCTTGATTTCTGCAATGTTACTCTATTTTTTCCAAATTTTATCCACCCTTGCATGCTCAGAATTATTTTATATTATTAATGTACTTGTATCCAAAGTAACCCCCAGAGGATGTTATAATTAACTTGTCTAGCTTGTCATTTGGTTTGCACAATTAGATATATGACCAACTCTAAAGATTAATATAGAGCTTCAGGTGAACATTTCTCAAAATTAAATTGTCTGGTAGTGTCTTCATCTTAGCCTGAACTGTGCCAGCCTGACCTTCCCACATTGAGGTGGCATTTAGAAGTAATACTTGCATCCACAAAGTAATTCAAACTCTTCTAATTCCCTGACATAAGCAGAATTACCAACTGAAGCAAACAATACGTTACTTTCATGCAAACAAGCTTTTAAAAACAGTTTCATCTAAATGCTTTGATAAAATACCTTTTCCTGGGACACTCCGACCCTGATGTATCACGATAAAGCATTTCCTGGAGATTTTTTGTGAAGTCTAATAAGCTTTCATCACTTTGCTGCTGAAAGAATTTCATGGACATGAAGGGAAATAACATAGTTAAAATGTGTCAAAACTGAATAATCAGTCCTTGTTTGTTTCATTGAGATGACAAGTAATATAATTAAATGTGCTGCACCTTGTTGGTACTTGAACACACTCCTTTTATCTGGAACTGCACCTGTGATTTGAAGTTAACCATAAACAATATTCTTCCCTTTCTTCTCTAAGTGCCAACTTATTAGTTAAAAGCCTGCTGCCATATGGTGAAGCAGTATCTGCTGGAAAAAAAAATCAATTAAAGTAAGCTTCTAAAGAAAATTCTTTCAGAGGAAAAGTTTATGTGATTTTTCAGTAAAAGATACTGGTATTTGAGTTTGGAATTTAACTTTAAAAAAAAAAAAGATGACATTATTTTTTATGGGAAAAAATGAATACACAAACAAAACCAAGGAATAAG
Source organism: Nycticorax nycticorax (assembly GCA_023375905.1). Taxonomy (NCBI): domain Eukaryota; kingdom Metazoa; phylum Chordata; class Aves; order Pelecaniformes; family Ardeidae; genus Nycticorax; species Nycticorax nycticorax. The sequence continues at coordinate 241,251 of JAKFQP010000232.1, read as the reverse complement.
CATGACCTTTTCCTCATGTCCTAGTCTTGCCAGTTGCAATATACTGACAAAAGCCTATTCCCCTTAAACTGAACTCAAGAAACTTTGTATTAGAATAAGGTAAAACAGCTGGTAAGACTAGTCTGCTCAACTTCATCAAGCTGTTACGGTAACTTCCAAATTAATCTCTACTCGACTCTACTGTCACGGTTTAAATTGAAGATGCTTGCAGCTGTGCTCTGAAAGAATTAATCTTTACAACTTATCTTTCTTGACACTTGTGTCTTATTTATTGTAGTTGTAAGTGTACTGATTCATTAGCTCACTTCCATCTGTAAATAGATTTTTCACAATACCTACCTCTAAACTAAATCTAGTGGAAAATTTTGCAACTGTCTAGTCTATAGTGACAATAGCATATGCTAAATTGCTTCTCAGTTTGGAAACAGCTAGTTAAGATGCCTATTTAAAAATGAATAGTTGAACAATCACACACTTATCCACTAGGTGTGATGTTGACATCTGGTGACTTGGGAAAACAACTAGTATGGCTTGTCCCATTGAATATCAAAAATCAGGAAAGAGTCAGATTTTTTTCTCTTGTCAAGGAATTAAATCTCACAGCTACTCAGTTTGGAGAAAAATGCATTATTTATATTGAAATGGTTAAGAGTTACCAATTTCTATATTGTTTTGCATACTTTTAATTTTCCTTCTTGTTTTTATTAAGTTGTATAGGCCTTAATTCTAAGGATACTGAAGTTGATAAAGCATTTAAAAAACACAATATTGACCTAATTTCTTTTGTATGTTTACCCCAAGTAATGACATGAGATCTTTCTCTAATTTTATGGTATACAAAAATTAAAAATGTTTACTGATTTATGAACCTAAACTGTGAATTGCTATTGCATTGCTTTGTTATGCCAGTATGTGATATCAAGATTTAAAACTTTTTCAATTAGAGAATTAGTCAGAGAGTGGCAGCTCTCAACTGAACAACCACATTTCTGGAATGTACATTCGGAGTCTTTCAAGTTACCTGAGGGTAGTCCTAAGAGTTGAGAATTATTTATTTATTTATTTATTTATCTATTTATTTATTTATTTATTTTAATTTGGAATGTGTTATGACATTTTAAATGTTCCTGGAAGTGAACACAATGTTAAATTGTTAAAACTAATGAAAACAGGAGGAATGGAAAATAGAAGATCAATCATAACTGTACTTATTGTAGTGAGCGTGTTGAAATCAATATATATTATTCCAATTAAGTAAATATTCTGACATGGTTTTCCAAAAATGTATGTTTATACAATTATTTATGTATAAAACTTTACATATAGAAAGAGATTTTAGTTGTGATTCAATTCAACATGGAAAATAGTTTTCAATCTCTTGCAAAGTATTTAGCTATTCTATGCTTTCACAAAATCATGAAATGTGGAATCATCTCAATACATAGATAGGATAGGAATAGAGCTAAGTAGTTAGTAATCTGAATGTTAACAGGGTTTAGCCTGATGTGTAAAATTATGTATCTTTACAGATTCATCACTAATCTCACAAAAAGTGTACAAAACCATTTTGTATATTCTGTTGCAAGTTATTTCTAGAATAATATAAAAATTCTTTATTAAATAAATTTTCTAGAAATCTTAGAAATTCTGATATTCCATGCTCTTCAGGTAGTTATGTTCTACTTTCTGAGAGACTTCAGAGGAAGGATTATTTAAATATTTCTTCCTAGTTATTTACCTGTTCTGAGAATTAAGGTGGCAGAACTGTAAATCTTACGATGATTTTAAGAGTTACGTACGTTCAAAATATGAATTCTGTTTTTGAGGTTCACAGAACCACAGAATGGTTGAGTTTGGAAGGCATCTGTAGAGGTCAACTGGTCCAACCTGCCTGCTCAAGCAGGGCCATGTAAAGCTGTATGCTCAGGACCAGGAGGGCTACAAAAATGATCCAAGGGCTGGAGCCCCTCTCCTATGAGGACAGGCTGAGAGAGTTGGGCTTGTTCAGCCTGGAGAAGAGAAGGCTGCGGGGAGACCTGATTGCGGCCTTTCAGTACCTAAAGGGGGCCTATAGGGAAGATGGGGAAGGTCTTTTTAGTAGGGCCAGCTGTGTCAGGACAAGGGGTAATGGTTTTAAACTAAACCAGGGTAGGTTTAGACTAGATCTAAGGAAGAAATTCTTTCCAATGAGGGTGGTAAAACACTGGAACAGGTTGCCCAGAGAGGTAGTGGAGGCCCCATCTCTGGCAACATTCAAGACCAGGTTGGACGGGGCTCTGAGCAACCTGATCTAGTTAGCAGTGTCCCTGCTCACTGCAGGGGGGTTGGACTAGATGACCTCTAGGGGTCCCTTCCAACCCAAAACATTCTATGATTCTATGATTCTATATCCAGATGGCTTTTGAATGTCTCCAAGGATGACAACACCACAACCTTTCTGGGCAACTTGTCCCAGTGCTTAGTCACCCTCAGAGTAAAAAAAGAGTGTTTCCTGATGTTCATAGAGAACCTCCAGTGCTTCATTTTGTGCACATTGTCTCTGGTCCTGTCACTGGACACCACTGAAGAGACTGGTTCCACCTTCTTTGCACCCTCCCTTCAGGTATTTATATCCATTGATGACATAACCCTGAGTCTTCTCTTTTCTAGGCTGAACAGTCCCAGCAATCTCAGCCTTTCCTCATATGAGAGGTGCTCTAATCCCTTCATCACCTTAGTGGTCCTTTGCTAGACTCTGTCCAGTATGTCCACATTTCTCTTGTACTGGGGAGCTCAGAACTGGATACAGTACTCCAGATGTGGCCTTTTCAGTGCTGGGTAAAGGGGAAGGAGCACATCCCTTGACCTGATTGCAATACTGTCTAATGCAACGTAAGATACCATTAGCCCTCTTTACTGCCAGGGCACATTGCTGGCTCATGTTCAACTTGGTGTCCACCAGGATGCCAAGCTGTTTTCCATCTGGCCTGCCCCCAGAATACACTGGTGCATGTTGTTCCTCCTCAGGTGCAGAACTTTGTCCTTCCCTTTGTTGAACTGCATTAAGTTGGTTTTCAGCCCATTTTTCCAGCTTGTTGAGGTCCCTCTGGCATGACAGCATGATCCTCTGGCATATCACTTACTCCTCTCAGTCTGGTGTCATCTGCAAACTTGCTGCCCCATCACCCAGATCATTAATGAAGATGTTGAACAGGATTGTACCCAGTATAGACCTCTGGGGTACGCTGCTAGTTATTGTCCTTCAACTAGACTTTGTGTTGCTGACCACCACCCTCTGGGCCCATCTTTTTAAGCCAGTTTTCAATCTACCTCACTGCCTGCTCATCCATCCTGTATATCAGCAGCTTGTCTGTGAGAATCTTATATGAGACAGTGTCAAAGGCTTTACTGAAGTCTGGGTAGGCAATATCCACTGTTCTCTCATCTACCAAGAGAGTTATTTCATCATAAAACTTTATCAAGTTGGTCAAGCATGACTTCCCCTTGGTGAATACATGCTGACTACTCCTGATGATTTTCTTTACATTCATGTGCCTGGAAATGGTTTTCAAGATTAGCTGCTCCATCAGCTTCCCAGGGATTGAGGTGAGGCTGACCGATCTGTATTTCTCTGGGTCCTTCTTCCCCTTCTTGAAGATGGGAGTGACAATTACTTTCCTCCAGTTCTCAGGCACTTCTCCCAATCATCATGATTGATCAAAGATTATTGAGAGTAACTTTGCAATGACATCAGCCAGCTCCCTCAGCACTCATGAGTGCTTTTCATAAGGGCCCATGGATTTAAGTATGTCCAGTTTGCTTAGGATAACTAAATATTCCACTCTAAATGTGAATCTTTCAGCCTCTGTGCTGGGAACAAATCTGAAAGGATTGTCACAGAAGTAATAACAGAATTTTATTAAGCCTTAAAAGTTGTCTCTCTCAAGGAGGAGAGTTTAGAAAGCATCTTTTTTAACAAAGGATTAGCTTGTTTGATAAACTAAATTAACCCATGGACTCTTGCAGTGATACTTAATTATCTTTCCTTGCCTAATGAGAGTATTCATAAGTTATAAAAATAATGTTATCTAAATTGTAATATTAGAAAGGAGGGAAAACAGAGAAGTAGAAAATCGTTCTTAGGATCAAGTAGCTACTTTTACATTCCCATGCCTCTATACTCTAAAAGAAAATCAGAAAGTTCAGAAGAGAGGGATGAAAGAAGTATCTCGGATTCTTTCTGATCTGAATGAAATGAAGGCAATACCAGGTTGAGGGAGGAAACTATCAGTTGTGGACATGTCACCTGTTTTCTCCTGCATCTCTATACAGTCAGTGGAAAGCTTGAAGCCCCTTTTTCTCTCAGTTGGTTATAAAAAGATCCAAGGATGATTAACTTAGATTTGGAGACCTTTTCTCATACTTTTAAAGTTAGATACCTAACCTCATCTGTTGGTTTTTTCTTTTTTTTTTTTTTTCTTTCCAGGTCAAAATTAAATAGTAAGTAATAAGTAGCTTTTCTTTCTGTTGCAATGTAATTTATATGCTTCAAATATCATGTATTTAAAAAAAACCAAATTGACCACACAAACCAGAATATGCGTAAGATAGTGGAGCCTGTATTCTCCTACAACCAGTACCATGAAAAAAAGTTGTTCAGCAAGCCTTTTCTTACATCTCTTTTGGGAAACAGAGAATCTCTGAGCGTCATCACACTGATTTTAGCTTAAGCCCACTAATGGAAAATACATAAATAGAAAGAGAAAAGCTCTTTTAGATGAACCATAACTCTTGTTTTGAGATAAAATTAACTGTTTTATGGAGACTCACATATCTTTCTGGGAAGTTAAGAGGATTAAAAAAAAATATATTTTTAACTAGAAATGTGACCTCCAGGCAACTGAACTCATGTAAAATGAACCTAACTGCAAGTGCCTAAAACATTTTCATTATAAAACTTAGATTTGTCTCAAAGTTGTGCACTGGACCCCTGACTGTCTATTCTATTTATCTGTCAGTTCTTTACCTGTTCGTATTCTTTACCATGTGAATGACTTTTTTCTAAGGCAGAGGAACTACAAAGGAACTAGTTCTACCCAATGTATATAAAAGCTATTCAGTGTCACTTGGCATTAGATTACAAACTAGTGTCTTTTCAGCATTTGTATACAGATACAGATGATTCATGTCCCTAAATACTTTAAAACAGCACTTTTTAATAATGATGTCTTGATTTTATGTACTCATTTCACCCAAGTTGCATTTATTGCACTGAAATGTTATTTATGTTAAGCCTAGATTGCCTAAAATAAGGCCTTCTCTAAAAGAGCTGATCAAAAATACTATTTTGAATCTAGTCCTAAAAGTCTTACAGGATAATAGATAAGCTAGGGCTATCAGAAGAGTTAAAATTAGGTGTGCTAAGCCCCTGGTTAACATCCTAACCAATAGTTGTTTCTTTCCTTGCTGCATGTCCCTTTTTCTTTTCTTAGTGATCTTATTTTGGCCAATTCATTCTCTATAATGATGCAAAAAATGTATTTTTCTCCTTGCGTGGAGTTATTTCATTTAACAAAAATATGTACAGTGTGTGTGTGTATACAATCTACTGATCCATTTGGATTTGTAACTTTTTCACTTCTATCTGTTATGCTCATATATTTATTTTGACTAAGTCATTAAGCCTCTCCTTTAGGAAAGAACCTGAAGGTTAATTACCTTCACCTCAAATAACACAGTCAATCTGATAAGTGCAGGAAGAAAAGAAAATTTCCTTTTAACCAAGAAGGCAAGACCAGAGAATTTTTGTTATTTAGACATACTGGTGGTCAAATATATAACAAACTGCCCTTAGGTAAGTTTTTGGTTTGGTTTTGTATTTGTGTTTGTTTGTTTGGTTTTTTTTTTTTTGGGGGGGGGGGGGGGGGGTGTGTGTTTGTTTTTGTTTTTTTTTTCCCCCTTGAATTATCCTTTGCTTCAATAAAGGAAAACCAATGGCAGGTTTTATCCCTGGGTTATTAAATTTTCATGACTTTTCCTTCCTTACACAGTATTACAGTCTGCCAAAGAAAAATGCAGAAATCTAAATCCCACACACTGCAGTAAGCTATCCATCAGATATCTCAACCTGAGAACAATCTCACTGTTTCATAAGGAACAGCTAGTCACAAAAGGGTGAAAAGTCCCTGCTGTTCTCTTGTTGTATGAAACACAGTGGGGCTTTCAGGGACTGTGCAAACAGGCCATATTTCCAGCTAGCAACAGGCACTCTTCATGCTATTCCTTCAGCATCATATTTTTTCTCCTGAATAGTTTTTAGCTTTCTTTCTCACAGTCGCCCTTACAGATCTTTATTGACTGAAGTGACATTTGATTATCAGTAATACTTTCTACACTAACAATTTTTTCTCTCAGCTGGAGCTATGTCTTTTAAGTAACACATCAGATAAGAACTATAAAATATAGAAAATCCAATCAATAAAAATTACAATAAACAACAATAAAAGAAGGCAATATTAAACACTCAATTAAAGATAAGTTTGTTTTCCAGTTTCAGGATCTCAATATTTGTGTCTCCATTATATTTAGATGATAAAAATGAATTCTTATATTTACCAAATGTATTATGATTACCAGAACATGAATTATAAATAACCTTTCATAATTATTTCTTTCTGGGAATTAAAATCGAACTTTGATCACAGGATGATTCAGTAGATTAATTAGCTATTAACACCAAAACAATTTTATTATAATGAGGTTTCTGTACGTATATTTCACTGGAAAAGAAAATTATTATCTTACCATCATGAAATCTGTTACATTTTCATACATTTGGCAAATAAAACTGGACTGCTAACAATGAGTCATGGAAAGTTACAAAACCAGTTTTCAAAATATTGAAAATATTTCACTATTTTTGTGATATACTTTTTATTTTTAAAGTGTAAGGTTTTTTTGACACGGTAGCACTATGAAAAATTCACTTGACTAAGAGTAGGAAAAAAGTGAAGATGAGATCATAAGATCATACAGAAAGAACAACAGAAAAACTATGTGAACATATTTACAAATACCCTGTGAAATTGGTTTCTAAACCTGCAGGAAAAAAACAAAACAAAACAAAACCTTTTTTCTCATTCAAAAATCAAGTGTACATATCAGCTTCCACTACTAAATGAGAGCTAATAATTATCTTATATTTTTGTAAGTCAGGGCCTTATAAAAATATTTTATTGAGGAATTAATATTCTGACAGATGGCTTTCTCAGGTTGACAGTTTTTCTTGCAGGTGCGGGGATTTCTAAAAGCTCTATTTAAGGAGTAGAACTTGAGAAAAAAAACAGTGAAAGGTTTGAAATCATGCATTTGTTGCTTATTATAAATATCAATAAGATATTCATATGGTAAGAAAGCATTATAATTTTGGCAGTTTTATTTTCCCTCTTGGCGTTGTTTTCTTTTTCTCTCAAAATGAAACCTTTAGAGAGAAGTTTATAAGTGAGCTTTAAAATATGTTTATTTACCTCACTTTTGCAGTGGAATAAAGGAACACACTAAGCTGATATTGTAACTCAGATCACTTGCAGCAGTTTGTGAATCTGAATCCCTAGATGACATTTACCACTCCTTTTTTCTTAAACAGACAGCAGAACAACTAATTGTGTTTAAAAAGATAGAGCGGGAAACAGGTTCAACTGCAATATAACAGTTAAGGATAAATTAGTTTTCCCTGCAAAATGAAAAGATAGTAGACACATGGAGTACTGGGCATGAAGAGTTCATATCCATTGTTGATTCTTTTATATTGTTGATTCTTTTATATTTCAAATGGTAATGGATGTTGTATGCCATATGTTAACGAGGACGAGTGGAGAGCACATCCAAAATTGTAAGAAGAAAATCTATCAATATATAGTTAACAAATTCCTTCATAGCTTGGAAATAGCTGAACTCATCTTGCTTGAACAACAATTTCCACACAAAGAAAGAAAGTGTTCTTTGTAGTTTTCTTTAAGCTTATTTCTGGTATCTGTTTTTGGACAGAGTAATTTTATGGAAACAATACTTCTTTCCATTGAATACAGGGGGTTCCTAGGTGACTACCTTTGCATTCAGATGAATGTGAGTCCCAACAGTTTGGAAAATTCTTGTTTGTTCTATTTGAAGTTCACTAGTCTGCTGAACTGAGTGGTTGTATGAAAATTGACACTGCCTTGAAAAAAAACAATTGGTGGTTTTGCCTTTCCTGTTGTAGTGGTTTAACCCGGCTGGCAACCAAGCACCACGCAGCCGCTCGCTCACTCCCCCCCCTCCCTCAGTGGGAAGGAGGAGAGAATCGGGAAGAAAATAAAAGGTTAGAGCCAAGGGCTGAGATAAAGACAGTTTAATAAGAGAAAATAATAATAATAGTAATAATGAGAAAGATAACAGAATATACAAAACGAATGATGCACAATGCACTTGCCCACCACCGGCCGACCGATGCCCAGCCCGTCCCGAGCCGCGATCAGTCCCCGAGCCCTGATCAGTCCCCGAGCAGTGATCAGTTCCCAAGCAGCAATCACTCTCCCCGTGACCGACCGACCGACTAACTCCCCCCGAGCATGATGTTATATGGTATGGAATAACAGTTTGGGTTAGCTGTCCAGGCTCTGCTCCCTCCCAGCTTGTTATGCACCTGGCCAAGCAGGAGAAGCTCAAAAAGTCCTTGAGTAGTCTCAGCACTACTTGGCAACAACTAAAAACATCAGTGTGTTATCAACATTCTTGTAGTACTAAATCCAAAACACAGCACTATGCCAGCTTCTATGAAGAAAATTAACTCTATCCCAGCTGAAACCAGGACACCTGTAAAAAAGTTGAAATCCATCTTTGCATTTGGCTGGTTCAAAACTTGAAGCAAATAATGAGTAAAGGTCAGGAGATATAGTTCTTTTTTTAATGTTAATGAAACAACCTCTTTTTCTTTAGATTTCTGAAATCAGCCTTGCTAAAACTAAACACAGGAAAACAGCTTTTTTTCCCATCTTCTTATGAATGATCTTGAGCAAATCACTTAAGGATTTACTGTTAAAAATATAAGTTCTAAGTTATTACTGGAAAGTTAATATATGTTCCAATTATTACTCAAAAAATTATTTCTTTGTGATGTTAAAGGTACAAGTGTTTTGTTTTTTTTCTTAAATTAAAATGGGAGATGAGCCAATAAATAGAATTAATTAGCCTAACAAACTTTGAACTTCCAGTAAAATAAAGACATATTTTCTTTTCAGAAAAGTCAGTAGCTATCAAGCTTTAAACAAAAGATTGTTGATCAATGCTTACTGGAGATTTGTGTCTACCATATATCAATCCCTATTATTGCCTCTGTTATATTGGTTATATCAACTTTTTCTGTATTATCTTGGTAATTTTTGAAAGAATGAGGTCTATAGACACAAAATGTGCTCTTTGTGCTATCTATCCTTAGGTATCAAACACCTTTTACTGTAAGTAATGAACAAAATATTTTTGCTTTGCTGCCAGAACAGTATATTGTAAAAATATTCAGTGGTATGTTCAGGCATATTAGTAAAGTGCATTTTCCTTAGTGTTTCCTAACATTTGTTTTTAATTTCTTATGAATAAAATTAGTTTCTAAATGTCATAAACAATTTCCAAGATGTCTCAGCTTCAGACATTAACACAAGAATTATATATCCAATTTTTATCCACAGAAGTCCATAAAATAAAAAAAAAATAAAAATTTAAAATTTAAAAATAATTTCATTTTCACTAAAGTTAGTTAAAAAAACCTGAAAAGACACAATATTTAGTGTTCATTTTACTAAAAAGGTTTCCTTTTGAGACCACAGTAAATCTGGTATGAAACCTCTATCTTTTACTTTTTACTGCAATGTCACATAGATAGCTAATGTATTAGTAAGGATTTGGGTTAGTACTTCTTAAACTGTGCTCCATGGACAACTGATGGTGCAGAAACCCATGATATCAGGTCTACATATTTCTTAAAACCCTTCAGTTTAAAATTTTTTGATTAATGAATATGGTTCTGGGAAAGAAATGTTGAGGTTTAAGAGACATAAATGGTTTAAGAGCAAGTAGGTCAACTAAAAAGGACCTTTTTCTAATACATTTTATGAAATCAGACTTAAGAGTAAAGATTGTCTTTAAAAAATTCTTACTATACTAGTAGAAACTGGAGTTATCTTTAACATATTTCCATTGAAAAAAAGTTGCAGGCCAATAAAGCCTTTTCATATTTTTCCAAGGCATCTCTAGCCAATCTTTATTCCTTTTTCTTTTATTCATTGCAAATATTTATCTCTGTCTCTGCTGTGGTTTAGCCCCAGCCAGCAACAAAACACCACACAGCCGCTTGCTCATCCCCCATCCCTGGTGGGATGGGGGAGAGAATCAGAAAAGTAAAAGTGAGAACACTTGTGGGTTGAGATAAGAACAGCTTATGAATATAATAATAATAATAATAATAATAATAATGAGAAATAATGAAAAGAGAGAGAAATAAAACCCAAGAAAGACAAGTAATGCAAATGAAAAACTATTGCTCACCAACCAACTGATGCCCATCCTGTCCCCAAGAAGCAGCCATGCCCTGGTGAAATTCCCCTAGTATAGATGCTAAGCATGATGTCATATGGCATAGAATATCCCTTTGGCCAGTTTGGGTCAGCTGTCCTAGTTGTGGCCCCTCCCAGTTTCTTGTACACCTCCAGCCTTCTTGTTGGCAGGCCAGTATGAGAAGTTGAAAAGTCCTTGACTGCTTATCAATAACTAAAACATCAGTGTGTTATCGACATTATCCTTATCCTAAATCCAAAACGCAGCATTATACCAGCTAATAGGAGGAAAATTAATTCTATCCGAGATGAAACCAGGACAGGCTTTCTTCTTACCCCATTTCTAGTCACTGCACTTCTGCTATATACTTAAGTAAGCCATAAAATTATGATTATAGGCTCCTGTAATCTTATTTGACATCAACTGGGGCAAAAGATAATGTCTCCACTTTCTTTGGTGGGGCAGGAGCTGGAGCTTCAAAGTGTCATTGTCAAACACCTATCAGTATTTCTGAAAGATACTCAGAATCTCTGAGAAGTTAAACCCAGTTTGATCACTTACATAGTTTTAGTTCTGTTTATAAAATACAATGTTTTGTGTTCTGCTAATATTTATCTGATTATTGAACAGCTGCATACAGTTGTGAATATTGAACTTAAAGATGTTTGGTTCACTACAGTGCAGGGTCTTATGCACTGGAAAGGTGCCTGTTCCTTCAGGATTCCAAAAAGAAAGACACACACTTGTAAGGTGGACAACTATTTATCAATAGCCAAGAAAACATCATAGAAAATTACAAAATTGTACATCCCTTCTGATGATGAAAACCCAGAGATGATACAGTACTAGACAAATCTCTGGTGCATAAATCCCATCCATGGAAATGTTATCCAGCTGTAAGTTTACTAGTATTCTTATAGGGTCTTGTCCCTAGTTCAGAATCATCAGTAACAGCAATCAAGCCTGGAATGGGCACTCAGCTTTCAAAAGTCCCTTTTACAATACTCTGTAATATTACCTCATTAACAAAGCTACAGTTCCTGAACAAATGCATATATGATTTCAAATGGACAAGCCAATACTCTATCTATGTACTTACAAGTATACAGATATTTGACTCTATGTACATTGAGTAATTATGAAATAACTTTGCATACATTGATTCATTATAATATTGATTAGATGAAGCTAGATTAAGTAGTGGTCACATCATACAGAACCATAGACCAGGATTACCCATTATGTGCATCACTAATTGTCGTGCAATAGTGTTTTGGGCTGACTACTGCGTAGTATCTGAAGGGTGATTGATTTTGGTGTCTAAGGAAGGGTAACAAATGTGGTTTTACCCTAGCTAAGTGTTTGTAAGATCCATTTCTTGTACAGATCATCTAGTTTCTTCTAAGAGGTGAATTTACACTTTGATTCACTTCCTAAGCTAAGTGTGAATCAACAACCCAGATAACTCCTATTTCCACAAATGTTTTTTAGCAACATAGTACAAACATTTTTTGTAACTGTGATGATTTAAGAACATGGGTAGTCACATTTGTAGTTTTTAATTTAGGTTATACTTGGAAAAAACCCAAAACATGTACAACATCTCTAAGGTTTCATCAGTTCACTAAATAATAGAATAAAGTAATTGCAGTTATCTACTCTATTAGACTGAATAACTGGGAACAAATTAAAAGAAAGAACAGGTAAGCAGTATTAAAAAAAAAAAATCTAAAAGAGAACCTAAGCAGACCTAAAAGCAAGGAAGAAAAAAGCATTAACAGCATGTTCTTCATATCAAACAGGAACAAACCCCCACCATGAACATAAAAAAAAGGTGCAAGAGAACAAGTGCAAAAAGCATTATCTGCAAGATATGAACAAGGAGCAAATATGTCTGGTAAATCCCAAATTATCCAAATGATCCTGCAGAGTAGCCTCAAAGAGTGTCTAGTAAGAACATAATACTCTTGTAAAATAAGCAAAACCAGAACAAGTTTTGGTCCCCAAAATAGGATATGAAGAGTAAATGAGATCACCTCTTCTTTTAGGTAGAGTGCAGTGTAAAAGAAAACATCAAGGAGAGTGGAAAGACAGGGAAAGAAGGGGGGGGGGGGGGGGGAGAGAGGGAGAGGGAGAAGATAAACCCCCTTTAGTTCTGCATCCCCTTGTTGCCACGCTCTCAAGCCTGATGACCTTAACCCTTGTGACTAAGAACCATCAGGGACCATAACCATCAGTGCTAACTAAACCATCATCAGTTCTGTGGTGTTTTATACTCATAGCTATAGTAAAAGTTAGTATACGTTTCACAAGGACTACTTGTTTGCATATGTAATGACAATGTTTAATAGCTATTAACAACTAACCACTGGCAATGTGTATAGTTAATTAATATTAATCCAGTAAACAGTTGTTTTGAAGTTTGAAAATGATCTGATTTTCTGACTTTAACCCAGTTCCACCACAGTGATCTCCACTTCCCTAACTACAGTTAAATATATACATTCAGTAGCAACACAGATCAAATCATGCAAGTATTCTGCAAGGTAGCTAATACAACTCAATGGACCAATCAATCTTAAAATACACTATAAAGCCAACAAAAAAAGAACTGGAAATAAGTTTCAAAAAGCTTTTTGTGTCAGGAGGATTTAAAACTGTATTAGTTTTGTCAGGAGATGCTATGGCATGGTCGGTTCATAACAGCAGAGGTCTTTTGATACGGTTCCCCACAGCCTCCTCCTGGAGAAATTGTTGTGTTATGGCCTAGAAAAGTGGTCTGAGTGGTGGGTATGGAATTGGCTGTTAGGCTGCACCCATAGGGTGGTGGTAAAGACCTCTCTTTCTAACTGGCAACCTGTCACAAGTGGGGTCCCCCAGGGATCAATATTGGGCCCAATGTTATTCAATATCTTCACAAGTGATCTGGATAACGTGATCAAGCATAGCCTGATGAATTTTGCAGATGAGATCAAACTGAGTGGGGAAGTAGACACTCTGGAAGGGAGAGACACCCTGCAGGAAGATCTGGATAGGCTAGAAGAGTGGACTAACAAGTACCTTATGAACTTCAATAGGGACAAGTGTAGGGTCTTGCATCTGGGAAAATATAATCCGGGAGTGCAGCACAGGCTGGGATCCATGTGTCTGGACAGCAGACCTGGGGGTCCTGGTGGACAGGAAGCTCAATATAAGTGAGCGGTGTGCTGCTGTGGCCAAGAGGGCCAATAGGATGCTGAGTTGCATCAAAAAGGGCATCACCAGCAGAGATAAAGCGGTTATTGTCCCACTCTACTCAGTGCTCGTCAGGCCACACCTGGAGTGCTGTGTACAGTTCTGGTCCCTGATATACAAAAAAGATGTGGTTAGGCTGGAAGATGTTCAGAGAAAGGCCACCAAGATGATCAAAGGACTGGGAAGAGTGCCGTATGAGGATAGGCTGAGAGAACTAAGTTTGTTCAGCCTTGAGAGAAGGAGGCTTAGAGGGAATCTCATCACCATGTACCAGTACTTCAAGGGCAGTTACAAAGAAGATGGAGACGCCTTTTTTACAAGGAGTCATATGGAGAGGACAAGGGGGAATGGATACAAGTTGCTCTTGGGGAGATTCTGACTGGACATGAGAGGGAAATTTTTCACCATGAGAACAGTCAACCATTGGAATAATCTCCCCAGGGAAGTGGTTGACTCTGCCACATTTTAAGATTCAGCTGGACAGGGTGCTGGGACATCTTCTCTAGACTGCTCTTACCTAGAAAGGTTGGACCAGATGATCCTTGAGGTCCCTTCCAACATGGGATTCTATGATTCTATGATTCTTTAGTACATCTCATATGTCTATGATTCTTATCTACTACATTTTACACTGTTAGCAGCTTAATAATTCTAAATGAGAAAAGGCTAACAATGATGAACCATAAATTTGCAAGTGGAAGAAGTTAGGCAAGAGGTAAAGGCAAGAAAAAAACAAAACAGAAAGAAACTCCCCCACAAAAGCAAAAAAATTTAAATATTTTAAGCTGGTTTCATGTTAATTTATTTAGACATTGCCAGGGACTTCTTCTTTGGAATGGCAGGAAATGACATGGTTGCTCTCTTTTCATTGCTGGAAGAGATACATAAAGACATAACTTGTATGTGCCATCTTCTTCATTGCCAAGCCCTAGAATGGATAATGCACGTAACTTATCCCATGGTATATCAAATAATCATTCAGTGTCGCATGTAGCCATATTTCAGTGAAAAATGTAATGCCCTGTCTCCATCAGTTTTTAAAGTCAAATGTCTAGTGTCCTTCAATTATTTTGCTATGCATGATTTTTTTTGCAATGAAGAGAAAACCAACACATCATAGAGAAGACTCACCCTCTTATCTTCAAATCATTCTTCATGATAGTTTTCTACCTGCACATTTCTAAAGCAGATGGCAGTTTACAATATCCAATGTTACCCTTGCATAGTAATTTCCTTCTGTAGGTCTTTGAACATAAAAACTATTTGTTCACAATTATAAACATTGCAGAACTCCTTGACACTCTATGCTAAATTATTTTTTGAGATTATGTTATAACCACTAATTATGATTTATTATTTAGGGAGAAAGAATGGAGCATATTACTAGTATAAATACTGAAATGTAAATTAAAACCTTTGCTTAAAATACAGTATGGTTGAGAAAGGGAAATTTATAAGGGGATACATATTTTCTAATGGCTTATGATAAATTCTATGCATACTCAATGCAAAGATTTTGTTTTCTTAGAGTTTTGGTACACCTGTTAATACGGTAGGTATCAGCTCATCCCCATCCCCACAGAGGTGCCTGATGTCCTGGGCTGTGGTGCTCTGTAACAATGGGCTGGTGTTAGTTAAACAGTGACAGTTCTGGTGTGTCATTAACCTTACTGTGTAAGGTATTCACGGATGTGAAGCCAGAACATGTTAAGCCATAATTAATCATTAGATATTTTTTAAAAGAAACTAAAACTGGTTCAGATCAAATCAAGCCCAGAGAAGTCCTGGGACTCTGTACTAATACAAAACCTCTGGCCTTTTACTAATAATAACAAAATCATATTTGCAGGGCTACAACAATAACACTGTATTATTAAAGAATATCAATAGTTTTTCTTAAGGTCTAATCTCATTGAATCACATAAAACTAAGGCTTTTTACTGTCTGATGTAAAGACTATGAAAAACATCTGTAGACAAACATCTGTAATGTCACTGTGGGATACATACAGATTTTGGAGTCAAAGGCTATGAGCAATTACAAATCCTTTTAAATGCTGATTATGGCTAGCAAGCAGAGTTACATTTTCCTTTCCTATACAAAATATATAAATTTTGCATGACTGAGAAAAATGCATAGCTTCTAACAAAAATATGAATCCCTTCTCATTTTTTTTCATTCCCTCACATCTTGTAATCACAGATGAGCATGTTCCAGCTTCAGAAAATAAATATACAAACTGATTTATAATACTTGCCATATTAAAAGATACTGTATTCTGTAAACAGTTATACAGTCCCTATTAGAATTTATATAAAACAATTAGATTAATTACATTTCATGTCAAGATACGAAACATTACCAGAACCCAGTTTTCTTCAATTCTAGCACCCTGTGTCTATGCACAAAGACACTGATCTTGTTGGTAAAGACTAACGCAAAGAATGTATCAAATACCCCAACCTCATCTGTGTCCACTGTTGCTAAAACATGCACTCCTTTCAGCAGAATTCAGTATTATTTGTAGAAATGAATTTGTGGGAATAGGGTTTAAGCAAAATGTGGACCACTGTGATGATGTTTACAGTTTTATATACAAGTTGATATACTTTTATATACTCCTTCATATACTCAGCATGAAATTCTTCTCTGATAACACTGTAATACAGCAGTAGGCCCACATTTTCCTTGATTTTTTTTTTTTTTTTTTTTTTTTTTTTTTTTTTTTTTTTTTTTTTTTTTTTTTTTTTTTTTTTTTTTTTTTTTTTTTTTGCTAATGCAGCAATAGAAGCTTTTTTGTTGTTGCCCTTGACACTCCTTGTCAGTTTCAATTTTAGGTGAACTTTGGCTTTTCTAACAACATCTTTGCATATTTGGGCAAACTTTCTACAATCCTCCTTTGTGTCATTGTGTCTCCACCTCCTCTGTGCATGTTTTTTGTGTTGGAGATCAGCCACAAAATTCTTGTTTAGCCAAACCAGCCTCTTTTTATGCTTACTCATTTTCCAGAGTATTGGGATGGACTATTCTTGAGCTGAGAGGATATACGCATAAAGACCTGCAAGATACCTAGACCTCTTCTGCCCCCTAGAGCAGTTTCTCAGAGGATACAATCTGACAGTTGCCTGAAGGAGCCAGAGTCTACTCTCCTGATGTCCAGAGTCTGTCCTACTTGCCTTCCTCACTGCAGTTGGGATCTAGAAATTCACTGCTTCATGATTGATACAGCCAAAGCTACCACTGATTATCACATCTCCAACCAGCTGTCATCTGCCCATGAGTTGCAGATCCATGAAGGGATCTTGCCTGATAGGCTTGTCCAGAGTATGTGTTCAGAAGTTGTCCTTCTTCCTGGATTGCTTATGTCCCATTGTGTTAAACTTCCAGATGTCAGAGAGGTTGGAGTGCTCATGTAAGAGACAGGATACTGTTGTTTGGAGACTCTCTTGAGTTTCTTAAGACTTTGTCTATTTCTTAAGCCTGATTGGATGCTCTGTAACAAACTTACCCTCACTTGTGTCCCTGACTCACAAGCTCTTAATCTTCCTGTTGTCCTTTCTACAGCAAAACTCCATGCATTTGAACTGCTTTTTTCATAAAAAGGGCAACCTGACTCATCTTCTTTTGTGCCTGTTCTATCTAAAGAGCCATTATCCGTTCATCACAGCACTCCAGTCATACAAGGTATTCTACCCTCTCCCAGTTATCTTCATGCTGTCAGAGCCCTGTCTCCACACATGGATCTCAAGGTCCCTGAAGGCATCACCTGAAGTGCCTGAAGGCACTACCCTGAAGGCCTGTCTGTCCCTGCCCATCCCCCCAGGACTTCCTCCACTCTGCAGATGGTCCAGGACCCCATGTCAGTCACCTGGGGCTATCAGCTCCTGCTCCAATGATGTCTACAGCAGGGCCAGTCTCCAGCTCCCTACAGCCCTGCTCTGCCCAGCCATGGGCACCCCAAGCTCAGCCCACCCTGGGGGGCTCATGGCCCAGCCCAGCCTCAGGTTGGCATGACCGCAGGAGGTGCCCAGAGCTGGGGCTGCCCTGGTGTCCCTCAGCTGCCCTGCTCCTGGATGGGGAGTGAGATGGGCATTGGCTGCCAGGTCTGTCCCTGCCTCCCCATGGGGGGTCCCCACCTGCCTTCTGTTACGGAGCAGCCCCACTCTTGCTGATGAAAATCCTTCCAAATATTAAAATAAGGACAGGACAGAATCTGTAGTAGAAGTATTACTAGAATTATTACTGCATCTATTCAGGGGTGATCCAGTCCAACCATAGTAACTGAAATCAATTAATCTATAGATTGAGTTATCACAGATGAGGATATATAATGTGTTCTCAAAATTTAAAATTCAGAGAAAATCCACAAAAAAGATATACACTTAATTCCCATCTTCACCATCTTCTGGAACAGTTTTCTGTGGAAAATTAAACAAGCATGGATTCAAAAGGCTACATGTTCAAATCTTGTCTGATCCCACCTACATTAAAAATCAGAGCCAGAAACTGAACCAGTATGAATGATCAGAATTATCGTGATTTAAATAGAGTCCTTTTATATATATTTTCTTGAAAGACCTTATTATCCTACTTCTAAGATTTTCACACTGCTTAGATACTATATTTTTATGTGCAGGTACATCTTTGCATAAATGAAAACTTCATATACTATGTGATCATAGACACAGTTTAATCACCACTGTAGAGTTCTTTCCAGTTGACACCATGACTACATTCTGAAAAATCTAAGGCCACAGTATATAATTAAATGCTGTTCTAAGTTAAAGGCTATGTCAACTTTTGGTATGCTGCAATCCAAAACCAGAAATCTAGAATTTCTTACCTTGAGATTGGCTCTAAAAGCAGGAAAATCTTGTAAAGAGTAGTGATATTAAGCTTTGTGTTGTAAACAGTGTACCATTCGAAGCACCTATTTTATCAGAAAGTATTAATTCCTTTTCAGTAAAAACTGTGTTCTTAACTATGATAATTTCGAAAAAAATCTTATCTTTTAAAGTATTAGAATGACTAGGAAAGAAATCTTTATAAGTAATGAGCTAGAATTTTCCCATTATAAATCTGCATGGGCCTAATATCAGTGTATGTTTTCATTATTATTTTAGGGTTCACATATTAAACTACTACTTATCAGCACCAAACTTTAAAACATACATTATGGATTTTTCTTTTTTGTGGAAATTAAGTTATGATAAAATATTTGGATAAATCTACACAGAGATATAACTAATTGTGGAGTCAGTCCCTAGTTTTATAGTATCTACAATTTATTTACCATTTAAACTGGATTATTTCAATAATGTAAATGCATTTAACATGTAATAGAGAAATATGGCTATGATACCATTGTCACGCGTATATATTTTTATATACTCATGATTCTTATATACACTATATCTCTCTCATTTATTTTTGCTTAAGCCTCTAATAATATTTAGGAGGGAATAAAAAAATACCATATTTCTTCATCCAGATCATTTTGCACACATTTCAGTACAAGATGTTAATTCGCACTATTGCTTTACTTTCCCTTAGTGAGCATAATACCACTGTATTATCTAAGTTGTCTCAGCAGGATCAAGAAAAACAATTTAAGAACTAAAGGTTCAAGTCTGTTTAATTCATTGAGATTATTCTAAGAGATGACATTTTTTTCCCCTAGATCCCACTTTTATAGCATCAGTAGAACACTAAGTATTCTTATCTGAGTCTTTACTTAGTGACTATTTTAATGTGAAAAACCTAAGCTTTTATAATCATTTTAGATACATACTTTCTGGAAACAATCCTACAAAGCAAATTAAAACAAAACAAATCTGGATAAATATGTAAAATCTTCTTCCTTGTTCTTTTTATTTAGATACAGATCAGTACAATGTTATTAAAGTTTATGGAGTTATGCTTTTTTAATACATGTCTTCTTATGGGTCTTTTCCAACTTGAGATATTCTATGCTTCTATGATTTACACTGGCATATGTCTTCCTATATTATACTTTGGGTCTTTGAGCTTTAACAAGAATGTGTATCCCTGCTAAATTTCAGTACCGCTATTGGAAGTAAAAATTCATCATATAATTCTTCACATAAGGTTAGGATGAGATGGTGCTTAAGGGCTCATTTAATTTAACTTGTGCTGCAAAGTTAAAGGTGTGCTTTGATAAATTAAAAATATATATAACTGATTTTATTTTAAGTCTGAGACAGATGTCCTAGAGCTGACAGGTCAATCCTAATAAAGCTAACCATCTGACAATCAAGTCAGAAGGGAAAGCGTGCAGATCAATCATCACCCAGAAAAGCTAATGGAAAGTGTCCTAAACTAAACAAACACAACAATCATTTTACCTTTTATTTAATGAAATAATTCTTCAAATTTCAACAATTTAAAATATTTTTGAAAGTATGTGTATGTATAATTAACCTATATATGAAATATCTGTAACCATATATATAACTCTATATATTTAGTTGTATAGTGAAACTGTGTATTGAAATGTAGTTTTTATTGCAATACTTATGTTCAGTGCTATAAAGCTCAAGATGACATAAACAAGGTGCCTCAAGGGCAAACAAATCTCAATCGGTGATTTATCTTCTTTCCCTAGAGCATGTCAAGACATTCTGTAATCCCCAAATAGATTTGTACATCTCCCCAGACTTTATGCTTATCAGGTAATACTAGGAAAGAATTTTTAATAACACCAACTGATAATAGAGGTATTTGGATAGGTAGCTCCAAATAGCTCTCTATATATTCTTGCAAAAAAATGAAAGGTCCCTTTATCTAGATTCAAAGTAAACTTCAAGCTCTTTAACTATGTGTACTGGTTGTGGCTGGGATGGAGTTAATTTTCTTCCCAGTACCACATAAGGACCTGTGTTTTAGATTTGTGACTGAACCAGTGATAATAATACGCCAATGTTTTGGTTATTTCTGAGCAGTGCTTGCACAGCGTCAAGGTATGCTCTGTTTCTCATTCTGCCCCAACAGTGAGCAACGGCGGGCAAAAGGCTGATCCAAAGTGACCAAAAGAATATTCCATACCATAGAACACCATGTTCAGCAATAAAACTGGGGAGATAGTCTTTCTAAAGCAGCTGTTGCTCAGAGACTCTCTGGGCATGGATCTACTTGTGGGAAGAGGTGAGTGATTACATTTTAATTGCTTGGGTTTGGGGTTGTTGGTTTGTTTTCTTTCCTTGTGGGTGTCCCTCCATCCATCCCTCCCCCCCCCCCCCCCTCCTCTTCCTTCACCTATTAAACTTTCTTTATCTTGAACCATGAGTTTTCAGCTTTTGATATTCTGCTTCACTCCCCCAGCCTGCTAGGGGGAGGCAGATAGTGACTGTATGGCTGTGAGGGTGCTTAGTTGCTGGCTGGCGTGGACTCACTGTAGCCCTATTTAGCAGTCAACATGGGTCTTGATGGTGTTTAGGTAATGACAGATTTGATTGGAATGTGATAGACTGAATTTATAGTTGTAACTGTTTAGCTGGTTCTTGGCAGGTAGTTACTCGTGGTTGCTTGTCACAACGTTGACTTCGCTTTCAGTACTGTTTTCCTTGTTCCCCCACCTGCTCCATGCTGTGCTCCCTTTCTTGCTGTACATCAAAGGCCAACCTGGCTGCTTTCAGCTTTTGCTATTCTGTTATTTATCACTTTGTCTGGGAGAGCTATGATAAAAACACTGGCCTTTAGCCTAGGATGCTATTTAGGCCCTGCATTGTTGCCATCCCAGTAGTTGGGCAACCAAATTGTGGAGAGAGTTAACGATTGCAGTTCTCTCCTCTTTTCCTCTGGAAGCCAATTTGTGGGAGAAACTAAGAATGGCATCTCACTTTTATTCTCCTCTGGGATAGAAGTTTCCTGCCTTGCTGCAATCACCCTTCAGTTTCTTGAATCCCCTTGAGTAACCAGAATGTTTGTATTGTTGTATGACATGAATCTGGTTTTGTCTTTTCCTAAGGTTAACTGAACAGTTGGGAATGTCACACAACGATATGCCCTGAGGCAGCCAATTTATGTGTGGCAAGGTGTGTGGGCAAATTTAGGTGGTGCTTAGAGTGGCAGAATGAAATAACAAGATAGGCATCGTCACGCCCCAATGGATGTGATCAATAAGATAGCAGCCATGTCCCCATCAGCTAACAAAACAAACAAAACAAAACTCCCAAGGTTTCACAGACATCATTGTTTTTTTTGAAAATGCATATTCTGGTTTATGGTCAGATCGTGAGCCTACTCTATTGAGTTATTTGAAAGAAGAACTGTTTTGCCTGGGGCCCCAAACAGTGACAAGCCTTTGAATAGATCAAACAGTGGATGGTTCATATGGTAGGACTTGGCCAGTCCAGACAGGACCAGATGTGAGATACATGCTTTACAGTGCAGCTGGGCAACATTGCCTCAACTGGAGCCTCAGGTAGAAAGCACTCAGAGAGATCTCTAGCATTTTGGAGCTGAGGGTATAGGAGATCCAAGGCCTGCTACAACCTGTCTGAAAAGGAAATACTAGCAGCATATGAATGAATTTAAGCTGCTTCAGAAGCTGGTACAGAAGTACAGCTCCTTTTGTCACCATAATTGCCTGTGCTGTACCGGATGTTGAAAGAAAAGGTCCCCTCTAGCCATCATGCAACCAATGTGGGGTAAGTGGGTAACTGTGGTCACTCAACTGGCCCATATAAGGAACCCCAACTTCACAGGAATCCTGAAAGAGATAATGGACTGGCCAGGAGGCAGAGATTTCAGAGCATTGTTTTAGGAATTTACTCATACCAAAGAGACTCCACTGTATAATAAATTACCAGAAAATTAAAAGCCGTATGCTCTGTTTACCAATGATCCTGCTGCATTTTGGGAAAATGTTGGAAGTGGAAAGTTGCTGCATGGAGTCCCACAAGACAAGTTGCAGCAACTTGCAGGACATGGAAAGGTGAAGGAAAGGTGAATCAAATCAGTTTGCAGAAGTGAAAGCCATCCATTTGGAAATAGATATTTCTGAACAAGAAAAGCAGCCAGTAATCTGTGTCTATACTGACCTGTGGATGGTGACAAATGCCCTGTGGGATGGCTACAGCAGTGGAGGCCCACTAATGATGAAAAGGCAAACCCATATGGGCTGCTGCACTGACAAGACATAGCTACCTGGGTAGAAAACATTCCTGTAAAGGTAAGTCATATAGAAGCTTATACACCCAAGAGCCATGCCACTGAAGAATGTCAAAACAACAAACAAGTAGAACCAGACTGCTAGAACTGAAGTGGCTCAGGTAAATGTGAACTGGGAAGGTAGGGGAGATCTATTGATCTTGGTGGGCCCACAAAACATCAGGACATCTAGGAAGAGATGGAATGTACAGACAGGGTCATGATCAAGGGGTAGACTTCACCATCAACACCATTATAGGGGTTATCCATGAATGTGAAACATGCCCCATAAGCAAACAAGCTAAGTGGGTAAAGCTTCTCTGACATGGAGGACGGTCACTGGGATACAAATACTGGGAGGTCTGGAAGACTGTTTATATCATACTACTGCAAACATGCCAAGGCAAACAGCATGTACTTACCATGGTGGAGATGACTACCAGGTGTTTGGAAAAAAAGCCTGCAACCCATACCACTACTTGAATCACTATCCTGGGCCTTGAAAGACAAATTCTGTGACAACGTGACACAAAAATGGAATCAGACAACAGGACTGATTTCCAAAACAACCTCACAGACACCTGGGCCAAGGAACATGGCATTGATTGGATGTATCTCATGCCCTATCAGGCACCAGCTTCTAGGAAGATTGAACAATACAGTGGACTGTTAAAGCCTATACTGAGAGGGATGGGCTCTGGGAGCACTGGGATTCAAATTTAGCACACTTGATTATCTGCTAACCAACCTGGCTCTGCCCAACAAAACTACTAGCATTACCACCAAAGACTTGAAGAAACTGGTCTGTATTGCCACAGAAAGGTGTTTAATAGTAGACAGTTGTTTAATTTACTAGCCCAAGGTACAGTCATGGGAAGATACAGACATCAAAGTGCAAATTGGAGAAAAATAAACTTTTCTATGTGCTAGATTGGTTAGCAGAAGATGTGGTAGACATTGTGCATTTACAGTATCTTGGAGTCTGTAAACTGAGGATGGACTTTTGTATTGGAGGGAAAAGAGTTTTGCTTAAACAGTTTCTATCAGTGTCTTGGGACATTGTACATATATTTATAAAAGAAATGTTATGACATTTTTAATGCAAATGACCAGATACAAAGATCCTAACTCTCCAATGGAGAAAATGAAAGTGAGCATAAGCAAAAAATATTTTTCATAAAAATATTAATATATAGCTTTGCATTTCGTCACCAGGTTACTAAGGAAGGTATCTTTTTCTTCCAATAACTGGTCAACAGAACTCCAGCAGAGGACGGATTAGGGATATATGAAAGTGACAGTGGAGGAACTCCAGGAAAAGAGAAGATACAGGCTAAAGTCATTATTCTGTGCCTGGCAGACCTATGAGGGAGTGTCTCAGGCAAGATTTGTAAATATATGTTGTGTTCTGTGTGCTGTAATTTTCTCACTTTTTTCTCACCTGTCTTTTAACTATAAAATCTGTCTTAAATGCAGCCAAAGAAACCTCCTAGATAAATTTTTTTTATGAAAAAAACCACATCTGCATATCCAAACTGGTTGTGAGCTGACTGACCACTTCTAATGTGATACATGGGAGGGATATATTTTTCCTACCTTGCCTTTTTGTTTTTCCACCTGTAGGTGAACCACCATGAAAAGACACAAAGTTTTCTGTTTCTTTCTTTTATGCTTTAAAAAAAATCTCTTGCAAACAGATTTTATGTGTGAAGAAAAAGGAATTGAGAAAAGGGGTATGAGAGTACTTAGGTTAGGGGGAAGGATGTTGTTTTCAAAATAATAATATTTGATTTTCCTATTGGATTTTTGTTTATTTTTTCATGTTAGTGAACATTTACTTTCTTAATCATCAGCAATTTGTTGCTTTTTTCCCTTCTTCTTAGTTGCAATTTCAAATAAAATATCTTACTTAATTTTTATTTGGTTTTATTTGTTTTAATATATGGCAATATTCCATAATTTTAGTATTGGATAAATATTTGTGATTGGTTACAATATATTATTTATGAGGTATAAAATAGAATTTACTCACCATGTATAATTCAAGTTCAAAATATTTTAACTCTAGAAATTCAATGCCAATAACAAAATCAATAATAAACCTTTTTAAAATAAACTCCTTGTGGATGTTAGAAGAAAAATTAGCAGGAGACAGAATGTCTGTTTTCAGAAAGGACACCAATAACTGTATACTTTCTGAGGAGCCAGTTTATTCTCTATGATCTAAGTAACAATAAAATCAGACATAAAAGAAAATTAGCAGTTAAAGCAAAGTAACAAAAGGCTTATTTCTCACCTGAATCATGTTGAGTCCTCAAGTGCAGAAGGAACAGATAAAGTTTTTGTATACTTTTTCTTTTCTGAGTCTCTGTTTTTTTCAGCCGCCTGCAATCTCAGAAGCTAAACAATGTTGAGCAGATTAGCCTTATTTCTGAGAGGTATGGTATTCACTGCTGACTGTAGCTTACCTACAGGTCTGCAATTCTAGTCTTCCTAGTCAGTCATATTGACCTTTTCAGAGAAGCTGTCTTTCTGTTCTTGTCAAACATCAGATCAATCTAGATTATCTGCTATTTCTCAGTGCTGCTTCTACAGCTATTCTTTCAGTCACACTCCTAACATGCAGCCTAAAAACACCCATGAGGATATCATCTGGTCTCAGTCATGCAGGGTGTACTATCCCCCTAGAATCTCATCACTTTATTAACAGTTATAGTAACAAGATCTGAATGACAATACTGAAAGCTACGGTTGAGAATGGTAGTTTTGAGATTAAGTTGATATATCTGCCAGAGTTATGGGTTAGGGGCATAACTTTGTTTTTATATCAAGGAAGGACAAGAAATAAATCTCTGTCTAATAGGCCACTGAGATTTTTTCGTTTTATACAGAGTCTGCAGTTTCATGTGACATAATTTCTGAATTCAGAAATATCCTGCATACTTTTTATGCCTCGCTGAGTATAATTGCTAGTGTTGAAATGCTCATGATGCTAGCTAAGCATGTGAGCATCTTCTTCTAGCCCTTTAATCATTACTCCCACCACCATACCCAAATTGTGGGTGCAATGTGTACCTTCTGCTGCTGCTGATAAAAGAACTGGCAGAATTTGGAGAATGTGCTGTACTTTCTCATTAAATTAGCAGCATTTCCATGGGGCATTATGGGTGATATTGTGTATAGTACTTCCTGCAGTCCAGTCAAGAAAATTCATTCTTGCTGTAGGGCAAAAAATACGTGTAAGTCATTATCTTTTCTGATTGAATCAATTTTTCTTGTAGTAGTAAAAAAATCTACTTAGAGAAACCACGGATTCATGCTCAAAGCTAGATTATCTTTTGATTTGGAATTAAGTCACCCATACTGGTTCTGTCTGGGATGGAGCTAACTTTCTTCATAGCAGCCCATACGGTGATGTGTTTTGGGTTGCTCGCTTTTGCTATTGTTAAACATTGCTTACAACAGCATGAAGGCTTTACAATTTACCTTCCCCCCCCCATATTTTTTTTTCCTTTATTTTCTTTTATTTTTTCCCCCAATTTGACCTGCTCCAGAGTGAATATGCTGGAGGTGGGCAAGAAATTAGGAGGGAACACAGCTGGGAGAGAAATTGGCTAAAGAGATATTCCGTACTATGTAATGTAATGCTCAGCAATAAAAACGTGTGGTAGAGTAAAAAAGAGTGGCATTATCCTCCAATGTGGCCCTTGTTTGGAAACTGGGCTTCAGTCTGCTTGTGAGAGGTTGACTGTCTTTGCATCACCTGCTTTTTCTCTCTTTCCTTCATTTACTAAACTGCCTCTGTGTTAACCCATGAGTTTTCAGCTTTTGCTCTTCTTCTCTCCCCCATCCTGCCGGGAGAAGAAGAATGAGAGCCACTGTGTGGCTGCTTAGATGCTGGTTGGAGTCAACCCATCACATCGTTCTATGTCAAAATAGAGTCAAATATGTTAGAATCATTCTTGATAACAATTTTTAAAAAATGTTAATATTTAAGCCTTTGAAATCTTTTGTTTGTCATAGATTTCACTGCTGAAATATGTAACTGACTGGAATTTTCTATTTAGTATCAATCTTTTTATGCTATAAATCTGCAATTTATACCAAAAGTTTTTTTTAAAAACCCCAAAAAGCTCACTAGTGTCTTAACTGTAATAGAATTAAACAATAATATTTTTCAGATAATTCCGTAAGTAGGAAAGGTACTGGAGATTGGATTTGTTTGACCAGATTTTTATCCATTATGTACTGTCAACACCATCTATGTTTAAAAAGGAAAAATAAGGAACAACTAAATAATTGATCTCATACTTAATTAGATATCTAAAATAAGTCCTGATGGTTACCTTGTTTTCATATGTCTGAGTGTCTCTCACAGAGACATTTTGAAACAATAAGCCTCAATATTTAGGAGATTAAAGTTTTGCCTTTTTTTTTTTTTTTTTTTTTTTTTTTTTTTTTTTTTTTTTTTTCCAATGCTCTGGCCAAAGGAACAGTTCTGGGCCAAGAACATTGGCCAGTCTGTGTTGCTCATGTCTATGCTGGATACTGTAGCTGTTGATATATAATTTGTGGGGTGTTACGTCTTAGTAAAAGGCTCTGTGTCTGGAGTCTATGTACTTTGCCTTTAGGGTTGTATCAGCTGAAATCATTAGAAAGTTCCATAGATTGCTCATTCCTCACAAGGAACTGCATATGCTCAATTACGGGAATCTGTGGGATGTAATGTGGGATAGGCAAGGAGGAAATGAAGTAGGAGGAAGGGAGGCCTTTGCACACATAAGGACTGAAAAGTCATTAAGAAGAACAAGTTCAGATGATGACAAAGTAAAAAGCTTTCCCTGAGGAACCAGAAAAAGAGGCTAAATGGTACTGAATTTAGGAATGAAAAATGTGCCTTAAAGGACTGGCAGGGACACAGTGAGTGGAAAAAGAGATTTGCTTCAAATCTTTCAATTTTAATGTTTTATACAACACACTTGAATTTTCTGTATTTTAAAGATTTTCCCTGTTTTATTTTAATTCTGACGAAACCTAGTTGTAAACATCAAAAATCTTCAGGTGCTTTTCTTCTCTTTTCAGGGATTGTGTCCCTTTTACAGTGGCCAAAGATCTGGTGCCATCCATTACAAGTTTAATCTCACAAAGTTTTCAGACTACTGTGATGATAAGATTATTCAACTCACGAAGGAGCTACCCTGCTGGCACACAAGCTGTGTGTAGGGAAACCTAAAGTAAACTTATAAATTAATCTCAAGACAGTGTGCATTTGGGAGACTGTGGAGGACTTCAGATATAGTGTTCAACACAAAAAATACCCTACATCAGGCCAGGAGACCAAATAAGAATGAGGTTGACTCCCCAGAGCTGTAGACAGAGTACTTAGCTTGGAGAAGTCAGAGCTGCAGTTCCTCTGAGCTGTCTATTCTTTTTTCACTAGGCAGTAATGCAGGTATAATTCCGTGGACAGTTTCTGGCACTTATGAACATGAATTTCCCTCATACATCCAGCCACCGTCATTAATTTTGGATATGGCTTAGCTTTCTAATCCTGTTTTTATATTCCTGGTTTGCTGTAAAATGGCCTTTGTTACTGGGAATTTTATTGATCTGAATGTTGTTAGAGGTTGACCCAACTTTTTTTTTAAGAAGTTGAGAGTTGTGTTTGGAAGACAGTGTGCTAGTAAGGTCCTTCAGTCTGCCATCTCAGTGAAGGTAAGAGATGGAGATCCATGTGGAGGCAAAACCACAAAGCTTATTGATGTGTTAGATACCATGGAAGTGCCTGAGAATGGTCACATAAGAATTAGGGCTTCTTCCCCCATTAAAGGTGGCAGGATCGATAGCCCAAATGAAGTGCATCGACTCCAATGCGTGCATCATGGGCAAGAGACAGGAGGAGCTGGAAGACATTGTGCAGCAGGAAAATATCATATAGTTGCCATCACAGAAACATGGTGGGATGACTTGCACAACTGGAGTGCTGCAATGGATGGCTATAAATTCTTCAGAAGGCATAAGCAAGGAAGGAGAGGCAGTGAGGTAGCCCTGCATATTAGGGAGTATTTTGACTGTCTAGAGCTTAATGATGGAGACAATAGAGTTGAGTGTTTATGGGTAAGAACCAGGGGAAAGACCAACAAGGCAGATATTATGGTGGGAGTCTGTTATAGACCACCAAACCAGGATGAAGAGGCAGATAAAATATTCTACAAACAGCTGGGAGAAGTCTCACAATCTCTAGCCCTTGTTTTCATGGGGGACTTCAACTTAACAGATGTCTGCTGGAAATACAATGAAGCAGAGAGGAAACAGTCTAGGAGGTTCCTGGAGTGTGTGGAAGGTAACTTCCTAACACAACTGGTGAGCGAGCCAACCAGGGAAGGCGCCCCACTGGACCTGTTTTTTGCAAATAGAGAAGGACTTGTGGGTGATGTGAAGGCTGGAGCCATCTTGGGCACAGTGATCACAAAACAACAGAGTTTTCAATTCCAAGAGAAGTAAGGATGGGGTTCAGCAGAACTGCCACTTTGGACTTCCAAAGGGCAGGCTTTGGCCTGTTTAGGAGCCTGGTTGACAGAGTCCCTTGGGAGGCAGTCCTGAAGGGCAAAGGAGTCCAGGAAGGCTGGACATTTTTCAGGAAGGAAATCTTAAAGACACAGGAGCAGGCCACCCCCATGTGCTGAAAGACAAGCCTCAGGAAAAAAAGGAGAGTTTATGACTTCTGGAAGAAAGGGCAGGCAACTCAGGAGGACTACAAGGATGTTGTGAGGTTATGCAGGAAGAAAATTAGAAGGGCCAAAGCCCAGCTGGGACTTAATCTGGCTACTGCCATACAAGACAATAAAAAATATTTCTGCAAATACATTAACAACAAAAGAGTTGTTAATGAGAATCTCCATCCTTTATCGGATGTGGGGGGAAACATAGTGACAAAGGAAAAGACTGAGGTGCTTAATGCCTTCTTTGCCTCAGTCTTTAACAATAAGACAAGTTGTTCTCCTGGTACCCAGCCCACTGAGCTGGAAGACAGGGATGGGGAGCAGATTGAAGCCCTCATAATCCAAGAAGAAATGGTTAGTGACCTGCTACACCACTTGACACACACAAGTCTGTGGGGCCAGATGGGATGCACCCAAGGGTACTGAAGGAGCTGACAGAAGGCCTCACCAAGACACTTTCAATCCTTTATCAGCATTCCTGGCAAACCAGGGAGGTGCCTGTTGACTGGTGGTTAGCAAATGTGATGCCATCTACAAAAAGGGCTGGAAGAAGGATCCGGGCAACTACAGGCCTGTGAGTCTAACCTCAGCGCTGGGGAGGGTTATGGAGCAGATGGTCTTGAGTGCCATCACACAGCGCATTCGGGACAACCAGGTGATCAGGCCCACGCAGAATGGGTTTATGAAAGGCAGATCCTGCTTGACTAATTGACTAACCTGATCTCATTCTATGACAAGGTGACCTGCTAAGTGGATGAAGGAAAGGTTGTGAATATTGTTTACCTAGACTTTGTTACAGCCTTTGACACCATTTTTCACACCATTCTCCTGGAGAAACTGGCTGCTTGTGGCTTGGACTGGCATACTCTTCACTGGGTAAAAAACTGGGTGGGGCTGTTGATCTACTTGAGGGGATGAAGGCTCTACAGAGGGATCTGGACAGGCTGGAATGATGGGCCGAGGCCAACTATATGAGGTTTAACAAGGCCAAGTGCCATGTCCTACACTTGGGTCACAACAACCACATGCAGCGCTACAGGCTTGGGAAAGAGTGGCTGGAGAGCTGCCTGGCAGAGAGGGACCTGGGGGTGTTGGTCAACAGCCATCTGAATATGAGCCAGCAGTGTGCCCAGGTGTCCAAGAAGGCCAAGAGCATCCTGGCTTGTATCAGGAATAGTGTGACCAGCAGGACTAGGGAAGTGATCATCCCCCTGTACTTGGCACTGGAGAGGCCATACCTTGAATACTGTGTTCAGTTTTGGGACCCTCACTACAAGAAAGACATTGAGGTGCTGGAATATGTCCAAAGAAAGGCAACAACACTGGTGAGGGGTCTGGAGCACAAGTCTTATGAGGTGTGGCTGAGGGAACTGGGGTTGTTTAGACTGGAGAAGAGAAGGCTGAGGAGAGACCTTACCGCTCCCTACAACTACCTGAAAGGAGTCTGTAGCAAGGTGGGTGTCAGTCTCTTCTCCCAAGTAACAAGCGATAGGATGAGAGGAAATGGCCTCGAGTTACACCAGGGGAGGTTAAGATTGGATATCAGTGAAAAACTCTTCACGGAAAGTGTTATCAAGCATTGGAACAGGCTGCCCAGGGCAGTGATTGAGTCCCCATCCCTGTAGGTATTTAAAATATGTGTAGACATGGTAGTTAGGGACATGGTTTAGTGGTGGACTTGGCTGTGCTAGGTTAACGGTTGGACTTGATGATGTCAACGGTCTTTTCTAACCTAAATGATTTTACGATTCTATGATTTATAAGCTACAGGCCTGTTTCTTCCATCCAGTTTGCACATCAGGTTGTTTATTGTGAAATATAGCAAAATGTGTTTAGCAGCTGAGCAACAAAATATGAGGAATCACCTCTCATAAGAATAATTGAAGATGATGGAAAAAGAAATGTCAGGGTTTGGGAAAACTGAAAGTTTGAGTATTGTGCTGTCAGTATTAGTAAATTGGCTAGTAGTGATACTTTTTTTTTATTGTTATTCTGTGTACCAGCATATCATATTTTGTTGTAGATTTTTCGTTTCTTTAGGATGTTATACATGAACTGTAACATTATCTATAAAATATTTCTGTGAAAATAATGCATTTCTTCAATACTCTGATGTGTAAAGTGTAAACACAGAGATGAAGAAAAGGAAAAAAAAAAAGGAAAATAAAACCAGAATGTGTCTATTCCATGTGAGAAACAAGACTTGGCAGGGTAAAACTAAACTAAGAAGAGCACAGATACATTGGCTCCTGTGCATAGTCTGACTTCATGTATTCAGCCCATGCATAGAAATGAAGCAACACAGCTGGGAGCCACTGCCTGGAAATAGCCTGTTATCAGAAACCTGGCATAAGTGATGGAATGTCACAAGCAAGGAATATGTGTTGTTCATTTTAACGACAGCAACTTGTGCAGTAAGAGCATCCAGAGCCTGAGAATATGGCTTTGCTAATTTCTTAGTATGTGTGCTTTGTCTTTTTGCTTACTCTGGTGATTTAGTATCCGGTGATTTAAAGTGGGCTAAATTTCATTGAACTAGAAAAGGACTGTTAAAGTATTTCAGAAGTAAAAAAAAAGATCTCTTACAGATTTAAGTGTTGAAAATAGTTATGCTGCACTGTATTTCAGACACTTGCAGTAGGTCCTCTATTGCAATTAAAATTGAGTAAGCTTACAACACTCGTTCAGATTTTAAAAATATATATATTATTATCTGTTGAAATTATATTTCTAAAAGCTATAGTATACTCATTTATCATACAGTGTTATACTCAGCTCCTTTACCTCATAAGCAAGCACAGACCTTCTATTGTCCAGCTTAGTTCTCACCAAAGAGATTAGTGTCTGTTTGGCAAGGAAAGAACTGAAGGAGATATGTAAAGAAGGTAAGTTATAGTTTAAATAAGAAATTCTCATAGTAATTATTCAACTAATGAGAATCAGTACTACTGCTGTCTCTGACCGCTTTTAATCAAACAGTTAAAGCAATCAAACAAAACAGCTATTTATATATGTTAGTGACTGTTAGGTCACCTGGTTAAAGGTTTATTTGTACCAATACGAAGGAGCACAGAGGAGCAATGGCAGGTTGGGGAACCCCAGTAACCCAATCAGAGATACAAGCCCCTGCCCCAGCCCTCCCCGGGTGTCCCTGGAGAGCCTCAGCCCCATGGGCCAGAGGGTACACCCATCATCTTGAGTCAGCAGGGGAGACTCTCCAGATCGTCTTCAAGACACAGGGGATGTTTACTTATTTGCAGTGTTTAGGTGAGGAACCAGAGGCAAGGAAAGGAGGGATCAAAGGGGAGTTGGGAGGAATCAATGTGGGAAAGTAGAGGAATAAGGAGTCAAAAAGGACCAGTCTATTAGAAGCCCTCAGGTGTTTATTCTTAATATTATTTGAATGCCTGAACAATTCTCAATTTTTTTAAAGATTTCTGGGGACTTTGATATATCCACAAACCATATTAAATGAAGACTGATGGTCCCTGTGTTCCATCTTGCATCCAACTTGAACATAATGACCAAAAAAAGAGAATACTGTAATTCATGGGAAAAGCATACCATCCTCTTCCAGTGTTTTGAGAAGAATTCTCTCAAACTATTACTGATACAGGAACATGTTATTAAATGAAACAGAATTGTCCTGACTGAATCAGGACCACAAAGCAGAATGTCAATACTCAGAGATGCAAGAATCTATTCAGCAGGTAATGAAACCTGGAGGGAAATGGGAAAAGAGGAACGACACTTGGAAATACTGAAATGACACTGAGGTATCAAGTATCAGTTCAGTAGTGTGTTGTGCTCTGCCACATAGGTGAAAAATTACAATGGAAAAAGTTTTTTGTTTTTTCAGTTCTTTCCTGTTTTTTTCACAGAATCACAGAATCACAGAATGGCAAGGGTTGGAAGGGACTTCGGGAGATCATCTAGCCCAACCCCCCTGCTAAAGCAGGTTCACCTAAAGCAGGTTGCACAGGACATTGTCCAGGCAGGCTTTGAATATCTCCAGAGAAGGAGACTCCACAACCTCCCTGGGCAACCTGTTCCAGTGCTCTGACACCCTCAAAGTAAAGACGTTCTTCCTCACATTCAACTGGAACCTCTTCTGCTTCAGTTTGTGCCCATTGCCCCTTGTCCTGTCCCTGGGCACCACTGAGAAGAATCTGGCTCCATCCTCATGACATCCACCCTTAAGATATTTGTAAGTGTTGATAAGATCTGCTCTCAGTCTTCTCCAGGCTAAACAAGCCCAGCTCTCTCAGCCTTTCCTCATAGGGGAGATGCTCCAGTCCCTTAATCATCTTTGTTGCCCTCCTCTGGACTCCCTCTAGGAGTTCCTCATCTTTCTTGAACCGAGGAGCCCAGGACTGGACACAGTACTCCAGGTGGGGTCTCACCAGGGCAGAGTAGAGGGGCAGGATTACCTCCCTCGACCTGCTGAACACATTCCTCTTAATGCACCCCGATATGGTATTGGCCTTCTTGGCAGCAAGGTCACACTGCTGGCTCATGGTCAGCTTGTCATCCACCAGGACTCCCAGGTCCCTCTCGGCAGAGATGCTTTCCAGCAAGTAACCAGTTGTTTTTTAAGATCTTGAGATAAATTGACATTATCTACAGTTTAATCATGGTCAATGGTTTCAAAACTGAAGCTGGTGTGATAAGTTCACACAACTGTGTGAATAAAGGTCGCAGGGGATATCCTGTATCTTTGGTTGTGTTTAACAGAGATACAGGTTAAAATATCTTGTAATATTTTATAAGCACATTGAATTGCAAACAAACAGATATTTGTTAAAGTTTGTATGTTCTTCACAAAAGCCAAAAAAGATCTAAACAAAAAGTCTAATGCAATACAGCTAAAACTTCTTGTGCTGCTAAATTAGCCATTTCAGCTATGCTGTTTCACCCTTTTGCAGAGGTATGTAGTTACAGAGCTCTGCATAAGTATTACATTATCCTTACCATTCTAGCCAGAAACCCTTGGTCATTTACTCAAATGAATTTCTTGTGTATCACACACAAAAAAAAAAACCCACCAAAAAACAGTTTCTTAGCCTTCATGTGACAACAATGGGTAAGATAATGTATCCAGACATGTATCTTTTAACACCAAAATATTATTCTGCAATAATAAGGTATCCATCATAAAAAGATAAAGATTACATTTTCTGAAAGTATGTAGCCAGCTGTGCTTAGAAATGCGATTCTTTTCTTTATTTTTAATGGTTACTGCATGAAGGATCTGATATAAAAATCAATCTTTATAAAATTGTTACTGTCATGTGGAGAACAGACTCTAAAAATATCAAATTTGCAGTTAAAAAATTAGTTCTTATTAAAAAAACTGCAGTACACTTTCCTTTTTCCTCCCTGTGTTCTCTAAATATTAATTTACAGAAAAATGCTAGAAACTGTCCACATAATTCATGTTTTGAATTGCATAACATCTTCCATTTCTGAGAATATGTCAGGGTAATGGCTAGGTGATATTTTCTTGATGAAAGAAGTGGATGTGGTTAAATGTATTTCATATTACTCATTGAATAATTTAGCTTAAAAATTACTTCTGTTTGTGTGACTAACCTCATAACTGATTGGTTAAATTCTTTGTTAAGTGGTGGACAAATTAGTTTTCAATGTCAAATGAGTTGTTTTTTTCAGGCACTGCTATGGCTTAAAACATTCTCCATGTGGTCAAAATAAAAGATCCAGTATAAATGAATATTTATATTTTATGTACTTGGAAAGTAATTCAGTGATAAGAATCCATTCCTGATATTCTTTAGGAAGCATGTGGCTTCAAAAGAGAAAACCTTTTCAACAAGGACTCAGAGTTCATCTTTGTTGCTAGCTCACACAAAAGAAGAGTGTAAGGATTTTCTATTTTTTTTCAGGTTTAGCCTGACAAGGAAAAGAAATAAATGAAAAGAATGGAAAGAAACACTTAAGGACCTAATAAAGCTGTAAGAACATAACTTAATTGCCCTCTGCACATAGAATTGGCTCTTTTAATGAAAAATCACATTATCCTACAATAAAAGAAATGGGTGTGGCAGGAGGAGGAATCAGCTGAATATGTACAATGAGCAGAACCTTTCTAATTTCACCTCTCCTAGATCTTGTGAGGAGAGTTTCAGTTGCCAGGCAATCAAAGACTCTACCTGTCTCTGCTCTACTCTTAGAGAAGTATTTTAGGTAAGTTCTCAGTAAGGTAGTAGCATGTCTTCTTGCTCTGCTTAAGTGTGTTACATTACTACATCTGTCAGCAAATTCACTTTTGCTTTAGACTTACATAAAGGGTAAGCTGTTAGACTATTTATAATATGGAGTTTGATAAATTCAACATTTTAGTGACTAACAGTAAAATATGAATTAATCTAGATATTAGATTAATGTAGGAAAGTTCACATTAAGTTATGTTGATTCAATCTTGTTAATTACCATAGTAGCTAGCATTGCAGATAGCTTATGGCACGATCTATGTTTGGATTTATCTCATTTTTATTTGACTGCTTTTTTGTTTTGGAGACACTAAGTACATTATGCTAAAACTCCTTCTTAGTCTTACTCTGCATGACCAGCTAAGTTATGTATCAGAGTTGTAATGGAGAAAATTCTACCATATATACACAGATATAAGTAAGAAATTATTTGATTTGTGTTGGTAATAACAAAGTCTGGATACTCATAACAAGAAAATGGAATCGGTGTACTTAAAACTGATGTAGGTAGAATAAAGCATCATTTCCTTCAGCAAACTCTATTACTAAAGGACAGAAGATAAGTATATCTTGCAAACCTATTCAGAAGCAAGCCACTTGAAGGCATTCAAAGTTGAAAAAACTCTATCAGCAAGTGCCTAAAGTTTTTTACTTCCTAGATTAACACTTGCAAGACACAAGATGATTCAGAGAACAGAATTTATATAATTGTAAAAGTCAAAACATGTTATGAAAAGCATTTATTTTGTAGATCACTGGCCAACACATAAATTGCTGACTGCAGGCCATGTTCAGATGAAAGGTCTGTAAGTTGAGCAGGAAGCAGAGCTACACATAAAACTAAGTAACGTCACAAAGCCTAGGAATAATACATAGCATTTCTTGTTCAGTTTTTGAAGGACACAAAAATGAGTGATCAGAATTTCAGGAAAAAAATTAAGAGTGTAGAAACTACATTTCCAGAAAAGAAAAGAGATCATAAACCATTACAATCTATTAAATATACACAAATATACACTAATACAAAATTTATCATACACTCTCAGATATGGTGATGTTTTAAAACTAGAGAAAACAAGCTGTGGATAAGAGATCACAACAAAGTCAAAAGCTTTTTCGGAAAAAAAAATAAAAATCTTTTCTTTCTGCATATGGTTAAGAGAGGGTTTGGATCCCGAACATATCTTAAGTGTAACCAAAAACCAAATAAGTAAGTTATAAAAACCAGCAACTGAACATCCAATTACTGCTTGAGGAATGTGACAAATGCTCCAGCAAGCAATACATTCAAGTCCAGAAAAAGATTCAGCTTTTCAGTGAGGTCTTATTTCTATTCTCAGAGAATAAGAAATCCAAATGACATGAATTTTTCTTGACTGGAACTGTATTTTCAGCATGTTCAAATAAATTTTCACACTCAACAAATAGAAACCTTTTGTTGTTGTTGCTGCTGGTATTCTGCCTTTTTAATTGGTTTTTTTTGTTTGTTTGTTTTTGTATGAAAGAAATGACTGAGAGAAATAACCTCTTGAGTTTTGGGAAAGGAGAGGAAGGGGGCCATGGGCCTGGTAGTTTTTGTTTCAGAGGTTTTTAAGATTAAGTACTGTTTTCTTGTTCAGCATATCAAGAGACACTTGAGAACAGCGTTACTATGTAATTATGAAGCAATTAAATTAAATATTGTATTCAGATACTTTGATGATTTATCTTCACACTGAAATGTCTTTTCTATTCTTACAATCAAAATTTTATGTCTAGTGTTTTAATTACAAACCTGAAAAGTCACCCCAACGAGACAGCCTGTGTCTTCATCAGAAAGTATACTCACTTCTATACTGTTTTTATCTTAATATCTTTCTCAGTAGTCTTGTTTATTTATTTATTCTGCTGTTTGGTTTTTTTTTCCCCACTATTGCAAAAAAATTTGCTCATTTAATATTACGAGTAGTTAAGAAACCTTTGCATTAACATCATCACATCAAGATAACTTTTTTAATTTTCTTTGATTGATATTTGATATAATCACCACATTCTTTCTTAAGGAATCCTATCTGGAAATCACTGTAGTCTATTAGAATAGCAAGTACTGTAGGAAAAGAGAAATTAGCATGTCAACATTCTACTTCTGCCTTTTACTTTTTCTGCTTTTTACTTCCTCTGAGTAATTTGTTCTGTTTCTACTTCTGTTCCTAGAAAATTAGGGCCAGTAAGTTGCCCATCATAAGTCTCTGAATGTCATTCCATAGAATGATTTTATAATATTCACTGAAATGCCTGGGTTTGTACTTGGTCTCCTACCCTCTCAATATAGTTCAAGTGTAATTTTTTTCCAAATTTTTATAGATGATAGTAGAACTGAACCAGACTCTAGTAGCCTGAATCCCAATTACAGTGAAGGCAGATCTAAATTATAGTCACTGCAGATTCTCATACTGTTGTAAATTTAACTGTTTCACCTCTGATCAATTATATATTCAACTTGGTAGTTTGTCATACTCAGCTCTTTCAATCTATCATGGGATATTAAGCCCTCCAAGAAAATCAGGAAGTATTACATCTTCTCTTGATGCTAAAGCCATGACTGTATGCACTAAGCTCAAAAAGTTTCCAATAAGTTTGAAGTATATGTGACATACTGGCAAAGCTCTCTGCTGGTTTTGAAACACTGATGACATATAAATTATCACCTGTACTTGACAGTGTATCATCTGTACTCAATAGTCAGATTTATAGCATGCACTGTGGGAAAATATAACTGAAGATTTGTTAATAAAGTTCTCTTTGCAGAACTGGTGACATCCCCCATTCCCATCCATTGGGGAATGAAGCAAAACAATTTGCATGTTATTTTTTATGAATTGTTAAATTATTTGTAGGTTAACATCCCTCTTATATTTACCAAAGAGTTATGCTAAATTTCACCTTATCTATGAGAATCAATATATTTTGAGAGCTCAAATTGTTAAAAATATCCTCCCAGACATCCTGGTAGGTTCAGTTTAAAGTAATGTACGAACACTGAGCAAACTGGACCTAAATCTCTCCTACTAACCCAAAGATTTATGTGTTCTTGAGTGGTTATAAAATTTTCTCCTGCAAAATTACTTTCTCAGCTTAATTTTACAATAAAAACAAAAGCTGAGACAGGAGCAAGTCATGATGTTCACTAGCTGAGTGTCAGGGTATGTGGAAGGAGAGTGTCTGTACCTTTAAGGTGTTCCTGTCCAAAGGAAACACTAACCAGAACATACAAATCTGACCAACAGATGATAAGGGAGGTAGGGATAAGAACAAACTTGGTCAGTGGTATGAATTGGTAAGGATATGTGGTATATGAGAATGTTTATTTTCATGGTTTTAATTCCTTGATTATTTTTATGTTTTGCATAATATTATCACTGGAGGGAAAAAAAAAACCAAACAACTAAACCAATCAACCAACCAAATGAACAAAACTTTAGCAACTCAAAATAAACTGAAAAAGAAACAGCAATCAAAGTTAAAAGACCAGAGAGCAAAATTCCCGGTATCTTTCTGTATGTTCTGTACCCAGCAATGAGGACCTAATCTTCCCATTTTTATGGCTTCAGTATATTGTTATTTCTGGTTACCCAGTGCCTTTAACAACTGTATTGAAAAATATTCTTCCACTTACCAGCTTTTTATCTTTCATTAAGGAACTTTTGTAGGGTGGGAAAGCTATGGATTGCAATTAAGAGAGAGAAGTCAGTTCTCCCACTTAATGAGCAACCAGTCTGATCATTAAACTGTGTTGCAAAGAGTGTGCACAACTCGCATTTTTGCAGTCTGAGCAATTATATTTAAGTTCGTCTTGGACCTAAGAGCTACAAGTGCTTAATGTCAAATGATGTTAGGCAGAAGATGAGTTCCTAGGGAATAGGATTAGGAAAGACAGGAGTGCACTTGACAACTGAGCATTCCCAATAGCACAGCTGTTAGCCCGCCAAAAAGGTGGGAGGGTTGGTTTTGTTTGTTTGATTACTTTTCCCCCCTTAGGATAATGTCTATTTCTAATAAAAGCTAGATTGGGCTTTTCTAAATTACTTTCTTGATCTTAGGTTTCTACATGTAGAAGTGCCTACATCTATTGTTAAATACTTCCTTGTTCATGAAATAAGAAGTATTACAGAATAATCAATTCTTTCTATATTTTTCTTACAAGAGGGTGAATTCTATCTGTTAGTTTGTGGATACTTGAAATTAAGTTGTATGAACACTGAAATGTCATTCAGGAGCAAGGTATCTCATAGAAAGCACACAGATCCACATCAGTGACACATGACAAACTTTTCATGAAGAACCACTGCATGCTAGGTGCTGGCTGACCGGAAAGCAGTTTTGCATAAAAGGACCTGGAGGTCCTGGTGGACACCAAGTTGAACATGAGCTAGCAATGTGCTGTTGCCACAAAAAAAAGATGAATGGTATCCTGGGATGTGTTAGGCAAAGTATTGCCAAGATGTCAAGAGAAGTGATGGTTCCCCTTTACTCAGCACTGGTGGAGCCATACCTGGAGTGCTGTTGCCAGTTCTGGGATCCCCACTACAAGAGACTCATGGACATACCAGAGAGAGTCCAGTGGACTGGAGCATCTCTCATATGAGGAAAAGTAGATGAGCCTGTTCAGCCTGGAGAAGAGAAGGCTCAGGAGGGATCTCATCAGTGTATATAAATACCTGAAGGAAGGGTGTAAAAAGGATGGAGACAGGCTTCTCTCAGTGGTGCCCAGTGACAAGACAAGAGCTAATGGGCACAAACTAAAACACAAGAGGTTCCATCAGGAAACACTTTTTTATTGTGAGGGTGTCTGAGCACTCGCATTGGTTGTGAGCACTCCTGAAAGGTTGTGGAAACTCCATCCCTGGAGATATTTGAAAGCCAGCCAGACATGGTCCTGGACATCATGTTCTAGGTGTCTCTGCCTGATCAGGGGTGGTGGCAGAGATGACCTTTAGAGTCTAATCTCTAATCTCAACCATTCCATTTTTTGATTTTGTGACATCAGCCTAAACTTTGTTTGCAACCATACTTGTGTCAAATAATCTCATAATGTAATACAAAATAGAACCACATTTGATTTTAGAAAAGGGAGACAGTCTGTTTCTGCCTATATTTTGTTCAATGGACAATCTACTCAAGATCATACATATGAAAAAGGCAAGCAAGGCCTCTGAGGAACCTATCAGGCTACGCTGCTGTCCTTGGTAGCCTGTATCTGAGTGGGCTGGACAAGTAAGAAAGATATTTTTTCTAAAAAAATGTTCCTGACATATTAAGGAAGAGTCAAGGTCCTAATCAAAAATTGTCAATAATTAAATTTCTTATAAAAACATCTATAACCTTCCAGAGTCCCAGCTCTATGCAATTTTTTTTTAAGATGATGGAAGAAGCGTGATGGTACAGATTAGGTACTTTTATGTCTTGCTCTTGAGGCTGCAGCAGGTGTCGCTATTAATAAACTCTCTCAAGGTATTAAATTTGTGCTTCTGGTGCTACTGAATATACTTATTTACTCTGGAGCCACCCTGATTAATTCTGCATCTCAGTAATAAGCAGAAGTCACTCTACCACCTTATCTATGTCTTTCTTGATGGATAGCTCAGAATTATTTCCACAAACAATCTCTTATCTGAGATATTTGGTAAACCACCAGTGATAAATTAATTTGCTAATGCCAGTGTTCACACGTGTGAATACTTTAGAAAATTATTAGAAATGGTAATTTGCAATCCTGAATTATTAATAGTTTTTAACAGAGCGTACAATCTGGAACAAATCCTGGGTTGAAAGCAACTTGATATATTACTTCCTGCATCCTTGATGATAGAAACTGTGAATATTACATTATCGTGATCAGTCTTTGGGATAGAAATTTTCAGAGAGATTCGGAAGACCTTGTTTCTCTTGTTCAGACCTTTGCAAGTCATTTATGGATAGTAACTGCAACATCCATGCTGCTTATGGATGATAAAACTGCCCTTTGTGAGCATATACTCAGAACAGAGAAAAAAAAAAAAAAGCTAAATACAGACACTGTGAGTACGAATTCAAATTACACATAATGATTTTTGCAATGAAAATTTTAACTCACAGGACTGTTATCTATTTTTCATCCATCTAAGAATTGGTTTTGAGGTGATACAAGCTTTATTATCCTGTTCCACTGATTGCTATGTTTAATGGGTTACTAAGCCCCAAACTAATAAACTCACCTGGAGGTTAAAAGTACAACTATGCCAGTAAAAAGGTGTAACAATTTTCTGACCCTTCCTCCCTTAGCTTTTCATTAAAGCAATTACAGAATCCTTGAAAAAAGTCACTTATGATCTTCTCTATGCTTTCTTCAGTCATGGCTTTTCACATCTTATGTGACTTTCAAGTTTCCTCTGATTCTGGATAAACTCACTTTCTGAAAAATATTTCTATAGGTATTGAGATAACAAAAAGGAACCTAAGAACAGCTATTCAGCCTATGAGTGAATTAACACTTACCTTGGAGTACCTTTGTTCAAGGCCTTGTTCTACTCTTTTTCCAAAAATGTCAAAGTTAAGCAATGTTAACAAAAGAGACTGAACTCCACACATACCCCCCCTCCAGCTTCCTTCCGATTGTCGTGGTGCCTTATAATTTAGTTTTAACAACTTCTCTGGGATAATATCTATGGCTTAAATCCCTTCAGAAAGAGAGGACAACGAAACCAGAAAACGAGGTTCCTTGGTTGGCCTGGGACGGTCTAAGCCTGTCTTCACTCTCTTTTTCTTTCTCTTTTTTTTTTTTTTCTAAACCAATAGTAATGCGGCCACAATATCAAAGAGTCACCTGTGGTTACCTTCCCTAACAGATAAATCTTTAAAATTTGAAGTTTTAGCTACTTACACAGTTCATCTTCCAGTGGAAGATGTCATATAGCATTCAGCTCAGCCGGGGAAGGTTGTGTTATCTATCTAAACCAGAACTGTATGTCTGGGTACCAAAAGTAAAGTAAAATAAAAAGTGAGATAAAGTTAGAAAAATTGGCTGTTGTTTGTCTGCAAGTAGGAATTTCTGCAATTTTATGTAGCATTTTTGCCAGGATTTGACTGGAAGCAGGAAGGGTTAGACTTAAAGTTAAAACAACTTTCACAAAAAAAATAGGAAAATTGAATTAAACTTCCTGATACTCAGTGATCTGATTTTCACCACTCACAAATATTAATTATTTTGATTCACAGAATATGATTTTATTAAAGGCAGAAAAAAATACTAATAAGGTAGAGAAATATGGTAACATACCGTATCCAATTTCTAAATAAAATACAGGGAGCATAACTAGTTTACAGACCTTTCTTCCACTGAAATAAATGCTTAGACCAGCTAGTTTCCTTCCCTTTCCTTGAAGCACACTCATTTTACAGCTTCCTTCAGCCTCTCACACTGTGCCTTCCTCACTTAGCTACATGCTCCTTGTCTGTCTAGCCATGTATTGCTATTTCTTGTTCTGTTTCCCGCTCTTCTGCTCTGCATTAGCTGTGTCCCACTTTTCTAGCTCCTCCCTCTAACTACTCCTTGCTGTTCTTCCCACTTGGTTGCCTGCTGCTTGCTTTACCTTGGAAATATAGCTAGACTCACTGGCTTTGATATGAGTTTCTGTTAGTTCAGCTCTTAGCAAGAATATACATATATATAGTCCATA
Organism: Nycticorax nycticorax; assembly: GCA_023375905.1. Taxonomy (NCBI): domain Eukaryota; kingdom Metazoa; phylum Chordata; class Aves; order Pelecaniformes; family Ardeidae; genus Nycticorax; species Nycticorax nycticorax. The sequence goes on along the minus strand of JAKFQP010000232.1, from coordinate 197,637 downwards.
TTTAAAAACTTGCTCAGTTTTTCAGAATACAAGAAAAAAAGTCTGAAATGCCTTACATGTTTTCTCAACTGACAATAAATTCTTACCACTTTGGAGAAGATTCTTGAATATGGTTTTCTATTCTTACTAGCTTTCTAACTGGTACACTACACTGGAAGCTATTGCCCTCATTTAGGGTGAGATTACTGTGCCTGGAGTCAGCACAAACATCTTCACATTGTTTATTCATCAGATTTTAACCAAATGCTCCTCCTTTTTGGGCCCCTTTTCCCTGTGGCACTCTTTGGAGGTAAGTTATACTTTGCATTCACTTTGGTTTTATGAGATTAAAGACTGCAAGATTTAGTTCATCATGTCTCACTCTCATCCGGGTGCAACACTGACTGAAAACAAAAACCATATCCAAACAGTTTTCATCAGTAACTTGTATTAAAATTAGGGAGACATACTAGGTGGGGTCATTCTTGATTGTACTTTGAGGATGATGCAATTAAATATTAACAGTTTGAATAATGACACAGAAGTAAAAAATATAAATGGTACTACCTGGGAAACAATTGTAACTATGTGAGGCAACACTGTCATTGAAAATTATCTTGATAAATTGAAGAAACAGTCCAAATCAATATGTGGAAGTTCTGTAAAGTACAAAGAAATATAATTAGAAATGAGGGGAAAAAAGGAAAAAAAAATCATTACCAATTGGGAAGCACTATTTCAGGAAAGGATATGATGTTAGAAATCACAAATGATGCAATAAAGAGAAATAAATTGACAAATTTAGCACAGAGAACATTGAGAATGATAAAGATTTGATAAATACAAGTTGTAAGAAAGAGTTGAAGGAACTGAATTTTTTGATTGAGAGGAAGCAACAGTATTCAAATATATGAAACTAAATATGAGACAGTGGCAGGTTGCTTTCCATATCCTCTGAGGGTAGAACAAGAAATAATCAATATAATATGCAGCAAGGAAGGTTTAGATTTGATACTAAAAAAAATAATTGCAAAAATTATTAGCACTGAACTTGTCAAGGAAGGTAGTGGAACTTCTTTGGAAACCTTAAAGACATCTTGGCCAGCATACTTTGTCTTGCTTAAATGCAATGCTATGTGTTCATTCAGAGATAATCTCTCATTCCTAAAACATGTGCATCTTAGAAACTATTCTGTCTTTCAGTCTAAAGTTCTGTTAGATGTGAGCATTGCTGTGGAAGGAAATTACTCAAGCAAAATTATAAAAAAATCATCCTAGACTCTAACTACATCCCAGAATCAGCCCAAGACCTGGCAAGTGATCTGAATACCGTACTACTGACGTCTGAAGTCTTCATTAGAGCTCCTTTCTTTGTGGTTCTCAGCCACACAAATATTTTGATAGATGGCCTTTTCAGATTATTTTTAGTATTTTTTATTGATTTAAAATGAATTATGCTTTAAGTCAGTAAAGTAATGAAATGGAGTGATGATATAAGGCTACTGAGCATGGAATTTTTTTGCGTTCAATTCCTGGCTAAATGTTGCATCTAGGTTATATATTGAATGTGATTTTTGTGAAAAAAATCAACTATTCATTAGGAACTTATTAAAATCTGGTTGAGAACAGGATTTGAAAGAGTACTACAAAATAGATAGGATTAGCTTGTTAGGATCATCTAGAAAGTATGACATTTATGACAATGGCTGAAAGAATAAGAAAAAAAAAAAAGGTTTAATTTGCTGGGTTGGTTTGTTTGCTTTTCCCCCTTGAATTCTCTTCTGATATGGGGCAACAGCACACATTACACACATTTCTGTATTTCAGTTTCCACAATTACATTTCAGAAGGACCCTATCTATTTTATAAAAATACAGTTTACAGCGGCTGCATGAAATTGTATTTTCTGATTCCAGCAAAAACATGAACCACCTTTCCACTCTCCCCCACAACCCCAAACCAGATGCTTTTTCTCCAGGCTTGCAAGGTTCATGATCATCAACTAGATTCTAGTTCTTTTTCTGAATGTGATGTCACAGCTGTTGAATGCATCTAAAAAAATCCAGAAATTTTGGGAACTGTAAAGCATCATTAGTCAGACATATAATTATCTGAGTGAAAAAAAAAACAAGGTAATTACATGAGCAACAGGTACATCAGTCACTTCTGAATGTGCCTGACAAACTACTGTATGGAATTATCTAACTCTGTAATTACATCTAGTACTGGTTGGTTAGTTCATTTTATGAAGCTATACGTTGAGTTCAGAAAAGGAGCATATGAGGAAGATACTAGAAATAGTCCTCAAGCTCAGTTTCCAGCCAGGACTGAATACCAGATATAAAATCATAAAAGTTCATCAGTAGAATTTCGATATAGAATCATAGAATAATTTAGGTTGGAAAAGACCTTTCAAATCATCAAGTGCAACCATTAACCCAGCACTGCCAACTCTACCACTAAACCATGTCCCTAAATGCCACATCTATATGTCTTTTAAATACCTCCAGGGATGGGGACTCAACCACTGCCCTGGGCAGCCTGTTCCAATGCTTGATAACACTTTCCGTGAAGAGTTTTTCACTGATATCCAATCTTAACCTCCCCTGGTGTAACTCGAGGCCATTTCCTCTCATCCTATCGCTTGTTACTTGGGAGAAGAGGCCGACCCCCACCTCGCTGCAGCCTCCTTTCAGGTAGTGATAGAGGGTTATAAGGTCTCCACTCAGCCTACTTTTCTCCAGACTAAACAACCCCAGTTCCCTCATCTGCTCCTCATAAGACTTGTGCTCCAGACCCTTCACCAGTTTCATCATTACTTCTGTTTGGGGGGGGGGGGGGGAGGGGGTGTTTGTTTTTGTTTTAGTTCTGTATGTACTTAGTGTAGATTTTTTTATTATTATCTCTTTTTCTCCAGAGTTCAGTCACATTCCAGTTGGAACCCGAAAATAAGCACCTACCAGTGTAGCATCTGACTCAAGTTATAACTGCATGTGGGAATCTAGAGTTCTTAATCCAGAGTTATAAATATCAAACATAAAATCTGAATATATTCAGATCAACTCTCTTGTTTTGATTTTCAAAGCTTACTGATCAGAAATTAGTCTGCTGGTTTACCATATATTTAGGAAGAGAAGTTTCTTTTTGTCAACAAAACTGAACTTTCTGTGTTATTCTGGTCTGCATAATATGATGGAGTGTTGCCCTATAGCTGAATAGAAGCAGATGTATATGGAGAAAATAACAAAAACAGACACAGATGGTGTATCACATGTATAACTTCTTAATTTATCCCTCTTTGTGTGATACAATTATCCTGGCAAGTAGGCTGTATTCATCCCCTTTTCACAGATTCTGCCAGTTCCTGCAGGGACACTTTTCTGCATCGTGCTGTAAACTGCCAGGGCAGCACACAAGGATTCCTCACTCCCTCATTTCACTCTCTCTGGGTCCCTTATCTGTCCATTTTGCCTTTTGTTTGTTTGTTTCTTTCTTTTCAAGTAACTGTGATTACAATGCAAGTAGGATTGTTTCAGTTAATTGTTTTGTCAGAATATTGATGTGGTTTTCCACTTCAAGCAAAAAATCTGAAAACCTCATCCCATTTCCTACATGTTATTTACAACCACAGGATCCTCTTTTCCACAGGTGAATATGTTAACTTTATGTTCAGAATTCCTCATGAAATTTGTATAAACTTAACCCAATCTCAACAGCATTGTGTTTACTCTGAACTTTGCATAATGAATATTAAATTGGGACTTTGGTTTGAATACCAAGCTGATCAAAGTTTCCCCCCAGTTTGTAAAGGTGATTTCCTATTGTAGCCTTAAAGGTGTCTTTAAGTATGTGGAAATTGTAAGTATTAAAGTAATCATTCATGTAAGCAATGAAATAAAAGATATTCATGACTGTATTAATGAAACTCCTGTGACAGGTGGCTACAATAAAGCAATGATGTATCACCAAAGTAGGTACTGAAGAGGAGGATACATTATGAAACAAGGAACATCTGTTGTTTCTTCTCTGCTTTGTTTCTTTTTTTTTTTCTTTTAACACAAAAAGATTTAATCCATTGCCACATACTTCACAGTTGCCTTTAACAGTCCAGAGGTATATACTTGGCTGCATTACTTTGGGGCAGATTTGCATAAGTCCATTTTTTTATGTCATCTTCTGCCGAGTGAAGAACTGACACACTGATCAGGCAGAAAACATTGATTTAAAGTTCATTTTGTCAAGCAGAGAAGCAGCAACACTGGAACAGGTTGCCCAAGTAGGTGGTAGATGCTCCATCCCTGGAAACGTTAAAAATCAGGTTGGACAGGGCTCTGAGCAACAAGCTGTATTCTTGCCTGGTTTTGAACTTTCTATAGCTCAGTTATTCCAGAGCTTCCTATCTGCTCCTTTCTGCTTCCCCAAAGCTCTCCCACAAAATCCTGGTTCTTTCTGGCCAGATCTTTTTCCTCTGGCTTTGTTGAAGACAGTGACAAAGCTCCATAACAAATCCTTTGCTCTCTGTTTTTAAGTTTCATTCTTCAGTAACCCTCCTTTCCCTCTAACCTGAGCTAAAATTGACTACCAAGAACACCTGTGAAGTAAGCATCCATATATTTGTTTATATGAGACTGACATGCTTCACTGACTTTACTACATGTAATTATTTCTAAATTTCTTCTTTGGTTAGGTGTTAGACAATTCTGCTATTTTTGGATGGAGGAGACATGGTCCATATTTTTTCTTGGACCACAGAAAAATAATTATTATAATTGACTGGATTTACTTGAAAACTGCACATTTCTGTATCAAGCTAAGATTTCTACAGCAACTATTAGAAAGTTAAATAGCAGAAATATAATGATATATTTTTTCTTCTTTTTATTTACTGAAAACCTCCAGAATTTTTTATTATGAATTTGTTAATTATTTGGATTGGTTTATTTCCATTCCTTTTTTCTCTTACAATAAAAAAATGATGGATGTAATATAACATTTGCCTTTTTCACCCCAAGGAAAGCACTGTAGAAAAACAGGGGGGTTGTGTCAGTATCGATAAGCATTCAATAGAGCTGTTCTGATTTCTGGTGGTGACAAAACCTAAGGCACATAGCTGTTAGCTCCTGATGACTTATCACAAATCCTTTCAGCTACTAATATTCATGCTCTGTACTTGTTAAATAATAAGTGAAAGGACTCTGATATGAGAAACTGTAATTAGCTGTTATTACTGCTAAGAAATGTTGGGATCAAATTTGCTTAAGTATCCAACTTAAGCTGGGCAATTAGAATTCCACAGCTGTATAAGTCAGTAGCTAGGTTCCTTTTTTTGACAGCAACATGTCTGACAGTCTATTTCACAGGTGTAAAATCCAAGAGCTGGGAAAGAAAATGACTGGTTAGGTATTTGATCTCATGTCTGTTAGCAGAAGTTGTTTTGAATACTGTGTCTAGATTTATGCCCTGGTCATTTCGAAACTGCATTAATGTACCTTGATGTGTATGTTAAGTGTATCTTAGTATCAATGCAAAGAGAATAATGGTGTGCTCTAATGAATTTCTGTCAATAATAGCTATTTCTCATGATAATGACAGTTGTTTTTTTCCTAGACATTTTCTAGATCATGTTTTCTGTATGTTCAGTGAATGAGGGAATTACTTCAACAAGGGACAAAAAAACATTCAGATAATCTGTTCCTCTTCTTGCAGTCTTTTAAACCTTCTGTGCCATTGTTTTCACTGAAACAGAGGAATTGCCTTTCCTGTCACTAAGTTAGATTGTCTCAAGATCTCACTTTAAATCACTCACATTATGAAGTATTTAATTTTGCCTCATCCTGTCGAAGCATCATGTTTTTGTTCTGACTTTGAATTATGCACTTTACTAGAATATATACTTTTGTTTCTAGTGCTATAGGATGCCATCCTTTATTTTAGGTGATTTATCTTTCCTGACATATTTTTCTCACAGTATATGAACTTACTTCTATGCAAGAATATTATTTATTTTTTTCTAGAACATCATGTAATAATTACATGATGGATGCAACAAAAATACATGTCACTAATTTCTTTACTTCAGCTACCTTTCTATATATTTTGAATTAGTTTATTTCAGTCTAAGAGGATATTTAATCACACTTGTTCATACATAGAATTTTACTTATTAAGCAACACTGGGTTTTTTCAGCATAGAGAAAAACTTTACACAGTGAAGAGAAGATAATAGTTTTTGTATTGATCAACTCAGATGTTGCCTTTATAAAGATTTGAAGCATAAAATTCTGCTGATACATATGTAATTTCAGCAAACTCCAAATGAAAAATATTATGTGTTGGGTTTTATCCTAAATAAAATCTGGTAATTTTAATAAAAGTCTCCTCAGTTTCACTAGCTATTTCTTAAATAAATTAAAAATATTTGTGTATACTTCTACTGCAAAAAAATAATACATAGAAATAATTAACAGCAACAATATACTACTCCCACTCCTCCTCCTCCTCCTGCTACTACTATGCAAAACCCATAAGAGATTATGTCTTTGTATTTGGGATTTCAAATTAAAACCTGTTACCAGTTAAATCAGAAACATTTTGCTAATTTCAGTTCTGAAATATGTTTTAGGTTGTAGTTCTGTTATTGTGGTCCTAATTATGTAAATAATATTATCTTCAAGATTTCCATTGTCATGGTTTAACCCTGGCTGGCAACTAAGCCCCAGGCAGCCGCTCGCTCACTCCCCCCACAATGGGATGGGGGAGAGAATCAGAAGAGTAAAAGTGAGAAAACTTGTGGGTTGAGATAAAGACAGTTTAATAGGTAAAGCAAAAGCTGTACACGCAAGCAAAGCAAAGCAAGGAATTAATTCACTGCTTCCCACCGGCACGCAGATGCTCAGCCATCCCCAGGAAAACAGGGCTCCATCATGCCTAACGGTGACTTGGGAAGACAAACACCACTACTTAGCAACAACTAAACATTCAGTTATCAACATTCTTATCATACTAAATCCAAAACACAGCACTATGCCAGCTACTAGGAAGAAAATTAACTCTGTCCCAGCTGAAACCAGGACATCCATGTATATGACAAGTTGTCAATACCCATCCAGTGGGGAAAATGTAAAGGAAGTGTGTTGAGTGCTTATATTTTACTGTAATTCCTGTCAAATTGTTGGCTAGCAATTACTAAAGCTGTTCTTATTATAGCAAGCAATATGGGACATAATTTTTTGAGGAGTCTATAATTTTTGTCTCTTCCTTGTCCAAAACATGTATTTTCATATCATATTTTTAATGTATGTTCAGGTTGTTGAGCTGTTTCAGACTTTTATAATTTTCATTAGACTAATGCAAATGTCTATCTCTAAATAGATAATAGTCCCATAGACTCAGATAGTAGTAACATCAGTTGAAAATAGCTGAGGAATCTTAGTTTATCAAAAGAAGGCTAGACAATGAAGAGGAAAAAAAAAAAAAAGGTATCCTCCAAATTATAAGAGCATATTTTTTTCATTCAGGTAATGAAATTTCAGTGACATTTTGCAAGGAACTGGTAAATACAGTCCTCATCAAAAATATGGTGTTTAGTTCTTGTGACTTAACATTAGGAAGGCTTTACTCAATTTTGTCAAATTCATAAATGTTCAGGGAAAGAAAAACCTATCAAATAAGACAAATCAAAATGTTTAGCATAGAAGCATAAAATCTTAGAAACTTTTTTTATTCTTCATAAATGTATGAAAGAATGACTATTAGCATTGACACAAGAAGAAATAGGTATAAATTAATCAGGTTGTGGAAGGTCAGTGTGAACAGAGGATTTACAATACAATTTTCCATGAGAAGAAGTCAGGAAAATCCAAATGGCTGTAAGAGAGAAATCATTAGATTTATACAGGCATTAGTAAGAAGGTCAGCAGAGGAGGTTAAAGAGATTCCATTCAGATCTATTTTTTTCTAAATCCTGTGTTTCTTTCCATTTTTCAGGCTTAATTATTTCCTCCATTAAATTTCTACTTTACTTGACTGGAATACTGTTGGGTTTGTTTCTTGGTTTTTTAACTCAGCAATTTATTTAACTGCTTTTTATGGAAGTTAAATATGGTTAAATACAGTAAGTCACAATATCAAATGAGGCAAAAGACATAGAATATGTACCTTTAAAGTACAAATCTATATGTATAGCCCTCAGACACTTCAAGTTAATTATTTATGTATATATTGTATCCCTTATATGAGTAAAACTTTGCAGTAGCAAATTCTTAGGTTTGTTTGAGTTTTTATTAAATGCATTAGTGGTAGAGGTGATAACAGGAGATGAAGTTGATAAGACAGAAGAAATAATAAAAATAAAATGCATTGTGTGCTAAATAAAGTGCATTCCTTACTTGAATAAGTACTTTTCACTTAACAGGCTGCTCTCATATGTGAATAAGCATTAGTGTGCTAAGAGTTTCTTCTATCTGTCTTTCACATTCAAACAGCAATGCAAATAGTTACATAATTTTTGTTGTAGTCGTCGGTTTTCCTCAGGGATTTGAATCAGTGACATGTTTCTATTACACTAAGAGTGAGCACTGCAAGATGATCTGGTCATTCATGAACCACTTGGCTGTATGATGTAAACAAAAATTTAACTTTTGAATCAGGAAAACTGCCTGCATCATAAAACCAGGGGCTCCTACAGATACTTTATGCATGTATGTATATCCTACTCCACAGTCCTATCACCTCAGACAAAACCCATAGGCTAACAATCTGTGTTTTCCAGTTTAATGATCCTCCAACTCATGTGTCCCAGTGGACAACAAGTTGAACACAAGTCAGCAGTGCATTCTTGCATCAAAAAAATACAAATACATCCTGGTATGCACTAATGAGAGTGTCACCAGCATGACCTGGGTCAAGATACTTCCCCTCGTTCAGTATATCTGGAGTGTTATGTCCAGTTTTGGGCTCCCTAATAACAAAAGGATTTTTACATGCTGGAGCAAGTCAAGTGGAGGCCATCAGGACAGTCAGGGTTGGAGCACATTCTACAGTTAGAAGCTGAGGGATCAGCCCAGAGAAGAGATGCCTCTGGAAGCCTTGTTACTGTCTACAGCTTCCTGATCAGAGAACACAGAGAAGATGGAGCCAGACTGTTCTCAGAGTTGCACAGCGATTGGTTAACAGACACAAGGCGGAATGTGAGAAATTCCAATCCGATATAAGGAAAATATAAGAAAATATATTTTTTTTTTATCATAATAGTCAAACTCTGGAACAGGTTACCCAGAGAGGCTGTAGGATCTCCATCTTTGGAGATGTTGAAGACTTGACTACAGATGGCCCTGAGCAACCTTATCTGACCAGACCTGCTTTGAGCAATGGACTGGACTAGTTGGCTTATGGAGGTCCTTTCCAACCTATTTTTTTTTATAACTCCACTATACACATTGAAAGTGATAAATAAGTAGAATGTTATAGCTTGTACTCCAGACTCCGTATAAAATCTTCTTACAGAAAAATGTCTATGCTTTGTTTTCCCTATAAATTTTATATATATAATATATATCTCTGCTCTAAGAACAAATTATTGTTAAAGTGAACTCACAAGCTTATAATATTGTATACCTCAAAACCACACAAACTTTGGGGTGTCTTTTGCCTAAATTCTTAGCTTATTTTTAAGAAACAATGCATATGAAGAGATTGCTGTAAATAAAGTGTTTTCTTTTTCAATTTTTTTTCTTCTCTTTTGATTTGACATTTAACCTTTATCCATTTATTTATGCTAAATATATGTATTACTTGTGCATTGTTTGAATTATTTCAGCATGGTGTGGTTTAGCTATTTATTGTGTATGACAGGAATTACCTTTTAGAAAATACTTATCTCCCTTTCATTCAATTAATACTCTTACTTCTTTAGCAGACTTTGCACCTGACAAACAGACCTCTGGAAAATAAGTTTAATTTTTTGTTCTACAGTTTGATTTGAACAATTCTGAATGCCAACATTTGTGGAAAAGTCTCTCTACAGGATGCAAAAAATGCACAGGGACACCTTTCCCTTTTTATGATGTAATGGTGAGATGTAAGATTTAACTTCAATTTACTGTGGCTTAACAAGTTATTACATATCTGTGTACATGCTTTTATGTTGTGGCAAGTTATAGGGATACTCAGTGTAGATAAATACGCAGACAAAAATAGTAAGAAAAAAAGAGGTATCTGAACAGCTTTCACTAAAGAATTTTAAAGGCTTTGCTTTTCATTATAGAATGGTTTAGGTTGTTCAAAAATGAAATTGTCATCATCAAGCAGTTTCACTATGCATATTCAACTGTACAAAACCATGAATAAAACAAGTTTTCATATTTCTTGTCTTCCATAGGAAAGGAAAAAAAAAAAAAGGCAAAAAACAAAGCTCTGAACTCCATGGAGAAAATTCAAGACTAAATCTTAAAAGTCTACACAAACTATATCATAGTTCTACAGAAATTTAGCAAGTCACACCAAGGTCAGCCAAGTTTAATTTTTAACACGTACGAAAATTAGAAACTTTTTGCACTCATTTTAATTTTATCTTGTCCTAAGGAAAAGAACTCTTACTGGAGTTGATTCTGTAGATGGGTCAGTCTTACTGGTATGATCTCTGTAGATCGTTTGGCATGGAATAACCAGGTAGAATTATCTGTATTCATTCAGTCTGACAGTGGCAAAGGTAAGACTTCCACATCTTGTTGAGGAAACTGTTACTTGCACCAATAACTTGATTCCCATGACTGTGACTTTTTCTGTGTCTAGTTTAGTGCTGCCACCATTAAAATGTTTTCTGTCTCACAATTTTACAATAGTTCACAGTAGCACTGTGTCATGTTACATTTCATCACATCATTTATGTGATATGACATGGTTAAATGAAGTGTGAGGTGATGTAATGACTCATCACCCTTAAAGACTGAAATATAAAAATAGAAACACTAAGTCAAAGCTGTAAGAAAAAAAATAGCAGATAGCATCCTTGCTTAGAGAACTTGTACTAACGTTTTCTAAAATATTCGTGGGTAATATGAAAAGCAATAGCAGCTATATAATTCCTATAATTGATAAAATTTCTACTGTAAAATAGAATAGGTAAATAGAACACTATTCTATTAGATGGAAACTAAACTAAACTAACTAAAAATCCATTACTAACAGAACTGTATAAATAGTACAAATTTTCTTTATGGCACTCTTTGAGAGATCATCATTTCAGCTTTTTTTTTTTTTTTTTTTTTTTTTTTTTTTAATGCAGAAACTTCTGCATAGAGTAGATTTTTGCCAAGCAGAATCTGAGCCCCAAATTCTGAGTTTTTTGAATCATTACCTGAGATTGTCAAGTGGTCTGGGGACTGACAGATAATCTATTGGTCTTATGTCATACTCAGACTGGGAAATAAGGATAACATAATCTAATTTGTTCTCAGCTGCTTTCAGCTGTGATTTGTTACAGATTTTTTTCCTGTGGTAAAGTAATTGGTCATGTTTATCAGTGCAGATAATATGAGCTTCATTACTGCAATATCAGAACAGCTCTCATCAATCACTTCTTCACATTCTGCAATTCCCTGTCCACAGTATTAAGAAATACTTTAGCAAAATTATGAAGTCATTAATTTGAAGTGATCCTTTTGATTTTAATAAGGTTGAATGAAAGGTACCAGTGCCAAATGTACAACATTGAACTTAATTTTTCATATATAAACACGCAGAGAAAAAATTGGATAATGTATTTGCTGTCAGTGTATAAGAAGTAGCAGATTTTGGAGAGTATTGATATTCATTTATCTAAGATGGAGTTTGGTCCAAAGTTCATAACATAAGTAAAAATTATCAAATTTCTAAGGTCTCTGTTACTAGTAGGAGTTTTAGTAAAGAAAAATGTCTTTCCTAAACAGTTACATAGTTTCATGATTTTTACACTTAACTTCCATTGTTTTTAAATAAAACGCACAGATACAATCATAGAATCATTAAGGTTTGAAAAGACCTCTGAGGTCTTAACCCAACACCATGATGCCTATTAAACCATGTCCCAAAGTGCCACATCTACATGTTTTTTGAACGCCTCCAGTGATGAGGACTCCACCACCTCTCTGGGCAGCCTGTTCCAATGCTTGACCACTCTTTCACTAAAGAAATTTTTCCTAATATCCAATCTAAACCTGACCTGGCACAACTTGAGGCCATTTCCCCTCATGTTATTGCTTGTTGCTTGGGAGAAGAGACCAACACCCCCCTTGCTATACTCTCCTTTCAGGTAGTTGTAAAGGGCGGTAAGGTCTCCCCTCAGCCTCCTCTTCTCCAGACTAAACAACCCCAGTTCCCTCAGCTGCTCCTCAGAAGACTTGTGCTCCAGACCTCTCACCAGCTTTGTGGCTCTCCTCTGGACATGTTCCAGCAATGCTTTATTGGCTGCCCAGGCACACTACTGGCTCATATTGAGCCAGTTGTTGACCAACACCCCCAGATAGCTGTCTGCCAAGCAGCTTTCCAGCCACTCTTCCTCAAGCCTGTAGCATCGCATGGGGTTGTTGTGACCCAAGTGCAGGACCCAGCACTTGGCCTTGTTGAACCTCATACAATTGGCCTTGAACCATTGTTCCAGCCTGTCCAGATCCCTCTGCACAGACTCTCTACCCTCGAGCAGATTGACATTCTCACCCAACTCGATGTCATCTACAAACTCACTGAGGGTGCACTCAATCCCCTCATTCAGATCACTGATAAAGATGTTAAACAAGATAGATATATTTATTACATGTAAAACACTATAGTTCTGTTTATCTATCTCTTTGAGGTAACTCTGACAACATCTATAAAGTTAAAATCAGGACTCAGAGTGGATATTCACAGCATTTTATGCAAAAGTATGCTTGTTTCTGGGAGGCTGTTTTTTTATCAGTTGCAGAATTCTTAAATTTTAGTATGAATATTATACTTCAGCATAAGAAAAAAACAAAGAATGATATTGCAAGCAGGAAATTAAACTTATCTAAAAGAAATATAAAAATCTGTTATCTGAGAAGAATGATGTTTGCAGCCCAATTAAGCAAAGGGGTTTTCTTTGTATTCAATAACATTTCAATTTTTTGAGAAAGTCATCTGGGTTATCCTATGAATGGTCTTACATAATTTAACTGCATAAGACCATTGCCATTAGTCATTGTTTATGTCTTTTCTATATCTCAGAATGTCATTCTGCTGTATATACTTGTAAAATTGTTTCATGCTCTAGTTCTTGGAAAATATATATATATTTTTAAATTGGTTTTCAGACATTTTGGAGAGAAAAATGGGAAAAGAAATGCTGAAGAAAAATTAAAGGGATATTGCGCTAAAGAAATTGGAAACCTGCCAGTAGTAATGAATAGCTTCAGAATACTGCATATTAGAGGGATTTTATATGACTTGTTGACATGTATGCTGTGTACCAAAAAGTACATCACCAAATTCCATGTGTGAAATACTGTTATTTTTTCCTACCTCTTTTGATCACTCCGTTGGGATCTCATTAGTCCAGTGGTTTGATCTTTAGCTGTAGCTGACCGGCCTTCTCAAAAATAAGAAATAAGAGAGAAGAAAGGCAAAACATTCATTAAAAGAATGAAAATTTGATATAGCTACATGTGTAGTAAGTTCCTAAGACATATTTGAGTATCTTGACTTTGTCTGTAGTTTACTCTTGTACTCCAGAAACTTACTATAGATGTTATATTAGGTGTTGGGATGGTTTTGATTAGACAGATACAGTGCTTGCTTTATATCATCTAAGATTTCCTTTAACTCAAGAAAACTTTCCACCAAAGACATGCTTTGTCTTCATGTCACCAAAATAGCAGTTTCATTGTAACCTATTAGTGAAGTAAAAATATAAGAGCTTATATAAAGTAATGGTTACATTCATCTTACAGAATTAAAGAATCATCACAAAAAAAAATCCCCCAAAACCACTCCCCCCCAAAAAAAAAATTGAAATGGTGCTTTAATAGATTTTGACCTTTCAGGAAAAGATACAGTCCACTTCCCAGCTGGACTCTAGGTTTGGTGGCACAGAAGATATGTGCCAGGTTTCACGGTTTCCTAAGATTCAACATAGCAAATGCAAGATACTGTGAAAAATGGAGCATCCTTGAGACAGATATCAAATTTAAAGCTATTGAACCAAACTAACACTTGCAAAGTCCTGGCATACTTTATCAAGAAATCAACATTGTATTGCTTTCATTTAATACCCTACATAGATTAAGAAAGTGTTTTATTTATTAACTTTGTGCATACAACATGGTAGAAGCCCTTTAGAATGGAAATTGTTAGTCCAGAGGCAATAAAATTAGATTCTGATCCCACCTGTCTCAATGTAAATATGAAATAATAGCACTGAGTTATTACAATGGAATACATAAAATTACAGTTAAATATGTGCCAATAATTTTTGTTTACTTATTTAAATGTTTTAGTTATGTCTGGAAACCATAAAAGTTTATATTATTTTCTGTGCCTTTAATTTAGACAAACAGTACCATTAAAATGTTTGTACAAAATGATACTACTAGTTTGGAGTGCAGTCAGTTAACAACAGTTAACATCCAAACATTCACACAGCTGCTCACTCCCTCCCTTCTCCCATGGAACAGGGAGAAAATGGGAGGAAGGTGAGAAGTCTTGTGGATCAGATCAGCTGTCCCAGTTGTGCCCCCTCCCAACTTCTACCCCAGCCTGCTTGCTGAGGAGGCACAGAGCAGGAAAAAGAGAAAGCCTCACTGCTGCGCAAGCACTGCTCAGGAGCCTCCAAAACACCAGTGTGTTATCAACACTCTTCTAGTCACAAGTACAAAACACGCCATCATACGGCTGATATGAAGAAAATCAACTCCATCACAGCCAGACCCAGTACATGAAGCAATGACATTGCATGGCCTGAGTGACTAAAGATATGAAAACTGTTTAAATCAGAGAACCTATTTTGTTGATTTTAAAATGTTTTTCTGCTCTGAATGTGTAATTCAGTCAGATAATCGTTTGCATTGCCATATGTGTAACAGTCCACTAAGAGAAAAACCACTAAGGTTTAGATTCCTATTTATGGAGCTGATGGTTTTCAAGTGTTCTCTGTCATGGTTTAATCCTGGATGGCAAGTAAGCACCACACAGACGCTCGCTTACTCCCCCCACAGTGGGATGGGGGAGAGAATCAGAAGAATAAAAATGAGAAGACTCATGGGTTGAGATAAAGACAGTTTAATAGGGAAAGCAAAAGCAGTGTGCGCAAGCAAAGGAAACCAAGGAATCCATTCACTGCTTCCCATGGGCAAGCAGGTGTTCAGCTATCTCCAGGGAAGCAGGACTCCATCACACATAACAGTTACTTGGGAAGACAAACACCATCACTCTGAATGCCCCCCTCTTTGTTCTTCTTCCCCCAGTTTATTTACTGACCATGATGTCATATGGTCTGGAACAGCCACTCGGCCAGTTGGAGTCACCTGCCCCAGCTGCACCCCCTTCCAGCCTCCCATGCACCCGGCAGAGCTGAGAGCTGAGAAGTCCTTGGCTAGTTTAAGCACTGCCCAGCAACAAACAAAACATCAGTGTGTTATCAACATTCGTCTAGCACAAAATCCAAAACACAGCACCATACCAGCCACCAGGAAGAAAATCAGCTCTGTCCCAGCTGAAACCAGGACTTTCTCAAAGAGAGAAGACAGAAGTGCTAAATGCCAAAAGCTACTTCTATACTGCTAAATGAGAGAACCATGGAAAGGAGGAAAAGGCTGGACCGCTGTCCACAGGACATAGTCCTAACTTCTAAAATGTTACTTTTACACATAACTCTTTTCTGAGATTTAATTCATCTTAGAATACATATATTTCTTTTGTATATATAGGAAACCATGTTTCAGATGAGAGGATCTACACTGTAGGTGTTTACATCTGGTCCAGGTAAATCCCCTCAAAGAACTGAGAATGGTATGTCCAGACTAAAGCACAGCATTATGAGGGCTGCTATGGGGAAAATTAACTCCATCTCACCCAGACCCAGTTGAAACAGGAAGTGTTTTGAATTCCCAAAAGAGCAAAATTAAAAACAAATAATATGACTTTACAGCTAAAAGGCAGGATATAGAGATTTCCAGTTTCCTGTTCACTGTTTTGAGTCTGCATTTTTGTGCAAGCAATATTGGTAATCTCTGATTGGATGTCCAAATATTAACACCACATATAAAGCCTGTTTCTAAATGCAGACTTAATATTTATTTTACTCTAAAAAATCACCATGGTTTCATTAATTTTTTCCATTAATTTGTCTGTAGATTTTCACCAAATATTTTATATACATAATAGTAATTTCATGTTTTATTTAATATAGTTTTGTAATTTTCCTTTTCCTTTTAAATATCATTAAGGGCTTGGAAAAATTCATTCTAAAATGGAAAAATAGCTCCCATGTTTTATTAAAATAAAAAATAACAGTATCAGAAACAATTATAGGGGCTATCTAATAGAAAATAGGGAATAAAAATGCCATGAGGACAGTAAGTCTGAGAACCAGACACCTTTGATGGAAAACATGAAAAAAATTCTAACATTAAAAGTGAGACTGAAAAAAAACAAAGAAAAATCAGTTGAACAATTAAACATGAGAGCACTTATAATGGGAATACTTAAAATTGTTGTGCTACTTATTTTAACTATCAGTACAATCAGCAGCATTAGTTAATTAGCTCAGATGCTATTAAAGAAAAAGAAAGAAAAGAAAACTTTCTCACTCAACATTTACAG
>JAKFQP010000232.1:157564-176160 GCA_023375905.1 Nycticorax nycticorax | reverse complement strand
TGGACCGCTCGGGCCGCACCAGCCGCACGGACTGTGTGGACCGCTCAGGCCACACGGACAGCACATAGACCCGTGGTGGTAGCTATCGCAACACTCCCATGCCGTTTGTTTCCCCCCCTCTTTCCCTTTCTCACTTTTCCTCTCTTTCTCTGCTTTTCTCTCGCGCATTTGTTGTTGGCCAAATAAAGTGACTTGGCACTTGACTCCATTTTGAGTCTTAATTCTGTTCCCGAGAATGTAAAAGGGACCTAGTCACGATAAAACACTGGAGTTAATCAGAAATTAAGCCCAGCTGCTCCCAACCTCCCAGAATTATCTGAGGTCGGTTGGAAAGCAAGGGGGTTTAACCTCTGCCAATTTGATCAACCTAACAGTGGATCGTGACAGTCCATCAGAGGGGTACCCAGATTGTCAAGTCTAGATTGCATGTCCTAAATAAGACAGGGTGAGGGAGCTAGGGTTGCTTAGTCTGGTGAAGAGGAGTCTAAGGGGTAATTTCATAGCAGCCTACAATTATCTGAAGGGAAGACACAAAGATGAAAATGGCCAGATGATACAGCAAAGGTCAATGACCACAAACTGTGGCTTGAGAGGTTCATGCTAGGCATTAGGAAAATAATTGTACTAAAAGGGTAGTGCAATATTGGAACGGGATGCCCTGAACCATCAAGGGCTCTGCACATGTGGAGGTCTATGAGACTCAGCCAGACAAAACCACAGCCAACCTGATCTCATGTTGGCAACAGGTCTACTTTGAGTGAAAAGGTAACAAAATGTCCTTCAGAAATCTCTTTTACCTAACACTTTTTTATAGTTCTATGGCTATATGTTCCTTGGGTTTATATTAAAAATATCAGGGATTATTCATGGGGTTTGACAGCAGCTCAAAATCTATTTGTCTAAAATTTAATTTGAAAATAAACTCCAAGTTTTTAAAGAGTAGGGGCTCAAAACAAACATATATTTAAAACTTTCAAATTGTAACCCTAAATATTTCTACTAAGCATAGTCAAGGACCGGAAATTTTGTGTACCATTTCAGTTTCCAAATGCTTCAATGTGTTAAAGACAAGATATGCTGCCAAGATAGCACAGGATCACCAATGTTATCTGAACAGTTTGTATCTGTTCTGTCAATACAAAAAGAATTTTGGTTCCTGGGGCTCTTGATACAGGATCTTTCAGAAGCAAAAAATTAAAAGAAAAAAAAAAAAAAAAAAGGAAGGAAAGGTTATCGTATGTCAGGGTTGACGGTAGATTCCAGTTTCAAGATGATTTATTTTACTTCATTAACAGCAAGATCATAAGACATTAATTCTCTTTGAGTGGTTTTGAATGTAATCTTGAACAAGAACTTCAGCTGAGATAAAGAAAACCCTACGAGCAATTTGTTGAATCCTGATCTTTTAATTAGTTTGTTTAAAGAGTCTGATGATCCTCGAACAAAGCTTTCTTCAAAATAATGTACCAAATTTCTTCAAGAATGTGTAACCTGTTTCTAAACAGCACTGAGGCCCTAAGATAAGAAATAAAACATGCTGCTGTTGCAATATGTTGCAATATGTTGCAATATGTTTCTCATCTTAGAGATTTATTAGGTTGTATCTCACTGTGGAAAATTGTGAGGTTTATGAAAAACAACAACAAAAAAATACAAACTCTAGATCGAAAAAAACCCACAA
Organism: Nycticorax nycticorax; assembly: GCA_023375905.1. Lineage (NCBI taxonomy): Eukaryota > Metazoa > Chordata > Aves > Pelecaniformes > Ardeidae > Nycticorax > Nycticorax nycticorax. The sequence goes on along the minus strand of JAKFQP010000232.1, from coordinate 174,479 downwards.
AATGCTTCAAGCATTTTTCTGATGCACATCACTTACTTTTGATTACTATGCATGGATCAAATTGTAGCCCTAAAAAGCAGAAGTTTTCTAGCTATATAAGCACAAACCCTCACAGGGTTTTAGTAGTTATCTTTCTCCATTGTGAAAATTACCATTTCCTCTTTTCAAGCTATGTTTACAAGACAAAACCAGGATTCCCTTCAAAAGACATAGTTTTGATCTTCAAATCTACAACCTAGTAAGAAATTTTATGGTCATTCTGTTTAGTAGATCTTGATTAATTTTTCACCTAACATTGTCTAATTGTTTTTTATCATGATAACAACTCAGTTTAATCCCTCTTTAGTTTTGGAAACCATTCTATGGTAAAAAACATTATTTTTTCCTGCTTTGCTTAAAGCCTCTTTCTTCAAGTTTCATTTGATACAGCCAGTTCTGTGTAACAATAATAAATAACAAAGTCCTGTTCATATCAATTCACATCATTCACATACTACATGATTTTATAAATGTTATTGTATTCCTTCTCAGATGTATAATTTCAAAACTGAGATAAATTATTTAATCTTTTTAAGGATTTTTTTAATAAATTTGAGCTTACTAGCTGCCTTTCTCTGTATATGTTTCTTAGCTTTCTCTCTATCTGGGAATAGGGGAGAAAGGAGAAGTTGAGATGTGAATGTGAACAGAATTAGAAACTATATTCAGGATCTGAGCACACTGTTACTATGGCCTGTGGCATAATAATGTTTTCTGCTTTATCTTTTCTTTTCTTGGCTAATTCCTATTAACAGAGTATTTTAGCTTTTCAGCTTATTCTAGGGTTTTCACGTGGTATTTTTAGAGCCAAGTATATATATTTTTCTCTGTGAAAATTGCAGATGCAATATTAAATCTATATCACAGATATGTCACTGTATGATGAGGATATTTAGGTGGTGATAAACTGCTGGGCTGTTATTACTTCATGTTGGGCTATTACATCATCCAAAATGCATCAGTCTCCCAAAGTGAGTGTTTACCCATTTTAAAAATAAGAAAAAAAACTGTTAAGAAGTTTTCTAAAATTCACAATAAGTATTAGGATGAAAATTTGTTAAAAATCATTATGTGTGTATCTATAAACATGACACAATGCAAAAGAGTTGACAATACTGTTCTACCTGCCTCACAAATATATTATAGCTCTCTGAGAGTGCTGACAAGCTGATTGAGTTAATAAAGCATGTTAGCCTTTTTAGAAAGCTTTGACATCGTGCCACAGCAAAGGCTCTGTAAGAAATTCAACTACGTGATAAAAGGGAAGACAGTCTTGTGGATTAAAAACTGGATAAAAGGTAGGAAATGAAAGAGTTGAACAACAGCCTTTTATGCTACAGAAGACAGTTACTAGTGAAATCCCACAGAGACCTGTGCAGTGGTTTGTGTCTTTCAGTGTGCTTGTGAAAGGTTTAAAAAATAAGCCAGTTAATGAAGATACAAAATTAAGGCATAGCAGAAAATGATTTGGGTTAGTAAAAACTTGAATTGACATAAAAAAAAAAAAAAAAAAAAAAAAAAAAAAAAAAAAAAGACTGGAAGTGAGAAAAAATAATGGAAGGAATAAAAATCTTAACTGTACAAGTGATGGACTGGTGTTCAGCCAGTCCTGATGGCAGCACTGCTGTTACCCCAGATTGGCAGAGCATTTTGAGCATTTTGATCATGCTAATATCTTAAGCCAAGAACTAGCACACATCAGTGTGAAAAAACCTTTGTTCTTTTATGGCAATCCAAATTACCTGAATAGCTACCTCTCTTCCCACTGGTGTAACTGGAACTACTACACTACTCCTCAGAATTAGCAAAGCATTTTAGAATACGTATACTTCATCCATAAGAAATATTCCTGGTTTTTAACCAAAAAAGTATAGAATTGTTATTTTGAAAGCTATACTGCATCTTTTTAGATTTTGGGGAAAAAAACAACCAACAAACCACACAACCAAAAACTAAAACTCAAAACAAACCACCAAAACTCACAGAAAATGTTTTATAGTATCTCACACAAACATTTTGTGTTGTGTCAGCATGAATCCTTCATTATTTAGTAGATGAGTTTCTATCAGGGTCTCAGCATAGACATAATTATTTCCTGTGTATACTATTTTTATACTAGAAAAGTTATTTACATTATTAAAAATACCAATTAAATTTTTAAATTGGAAGTTAATGTACTGTACATGTTGTGTTTTCCATTGATATTTTAGGACCCTGAGTATGTACAGCTGTTTCAGATCACCAGCTTGAAACTACTTTTTGAGAACAAACAATCATTGTCAAAGGAAGCTTTTCCTGTTGATTTATTTCTGAGTTTCTTCATGTCTTGAGTTTCTTAACTCTGTTTCTTCTTTCTCATTCTCACCTTGGCTGATCAGAAAGATTAAGCCCATAAGACATGTCTTTATGAACCTCAGTAGTTAAAGGTTCACATTACTGCTATTTTAATGTCAGAATATGCTCCTTAAATGATATACCTGTAGATACAGAGACCTCAGAGAAAGTACATTTTTCTCACTTGTTAGTTGGCAGTACAATGACATGCCAGTACATTTTAAATTACTTCTTAGTGGAGTTTTACTTCAAAAAAAATTAACTTCAGAGTATTACAATATTAAAGTAAGCATAGTGACACTTCATTGATTATGTGTAACAATAGATTTACTTATGAATATATTTCTTCTCATTTGAAATGTTGCAGAGGAAAACAAAAGAAAACAAAACAAAACAAAAAAAACCAACACAAATTTGATCACTTTTAGCCAAATAAATTAAGGTCTAAACATTTTTTTTTTGAGGCAGAAAGAAGTGTGTGTTCCTGGAAATAGATATGATGCTCCAGTTATACCACGTGGTTAAGAAATATTTTGTATCTCTCTTCCTCACATTTTTCTTGTTTGTATCCTCAGATTGTCATGGCAGAAGTAAAAACTAGCATTAAGTATTATCCTTACTACTTAGGAAAGAAGCGTGGCCAGCAGGTCGAGGGAGGTGATTCTGCCCCTCTACTCTGCTCTGGTGAGACCTCACCTGGAGCCCTGCATCCAGCTCTGGAGCCCTCAGCACAAGAAAGACATGGAACTGTTGGAGCGGGTCCAGAGGAGGGCTACAAAAATGATCTAAGGGCTGGAGCACCTCTCCTATGAGGACAGGCTGAGAGAGTTGGGCTTGTTCAGCCTGGAGAAGAGAAGGCTGCGGGGAGACCTGATTGCGGCCTTTCAATACCTAAAGGGAGCCTATAGGAAAGATGGGAAAGGTCTTTTTAGTAGGGCCAGCTGTGTCAGGACAAGGGGTAATGGCTTTAAATTAAAACAGGGTAGGTTTAGACTAGATATAAGGAAGAAATTCTTTACAATGAGGGTGGTAAAACAGTGGAACAGGTTGCCCAGAGAGGTAGTGGAGGCCCCATCCCTGGAAACATTCAAGGCCAGGTTGGATGGGGCTCTGAGCAACCTGATCTAGTTAGTAGGGTCCCTGCTCACTGCAGGGGTGTTGGACTAGATGACCTCTAGGGGTCCCTTCCAACCCATAACATTCTATGATTCTATTCTATGATTCTATGAAACATGATAATATGTAAGATACAGTTGAAATATCAGTATGAAAAGTGACAATAGACTGGGCAACAAAATGAAAGAACACAAAGAATTACTGCAAGATATAAAAATAGGCATTAAATATTGAACATAAACATAACATTATAAATTGGATAAAGATGGAGGGGTATTCCCATGTACTAACACTGTAGTGGCTGTATAGAAATAAGGACAGATAGTATAGCTTGAAGTTTTATTAATTAAATTCACTTTGGAGAAATATTATAAAAAAAACCTTTTTATTTTATTAGGGAAACAGCTTTGTTCAGTTTTGTAATTGCATGGAACTTCAGTAATGGTATCTATTTCTGCCAACAATTTCACGCTATTATAAATTATCCTTTGTCTCAAATATAAGTCAGCTGTGCAGGTTTTATTTAAGGGGATTGACATATTTTCAGAATTCACTGCAGAGTTCTTCTTTGAACAGATAATATGTTACATATATTATATAGAAATGAATACCATATCCAGCATAGTTTTCACCAGTAATTAAAAATGCAGTTGTCAGAAATCTGTACTCTTCTAACAAAGTAAAAATGTATTAATGCAGTTTTTCATAGAATCATAGAATGGTTTTTAGATAAACCTATCCTGTATGGGAATGTCCACCAGCCTTTACTTTCTCCTAGTTTTTATCCTCATTTTCTTTTCTGATTTTATTTTCTCACATTGTCTGTCTTCCACAGGTTAGCTGAAAACTATCTCTTAAGTCACTTTCAAATATTGGTATAAAAATATATTCTTTACTTAAAATTAAATAAATAAATACTTCATAGAAATGTTAAATTGTCTCACAGAAGACTACATATCATTAATTCCTTCCAAAATTGAAAAATTAAACAAACAAACAAAAAAAATTCAGTAGTCACATGAAAAATTGCTAGTTATCCAGACAGTCATTAGGAAACAAGTTGACAATCATTTATTTAAACCTAGTAATATATTATAAAAATGTTTGTAGAAAATTGCTGGCTGTAAGGAATTCTTTAGGTAGTAGTTAGTGTTACATTTTTGGGACAATGTAAATACACATTTCCAGCACTAAGATTTAATTTCATGATGGAATTTACTATTCAATACCCAATATTTCTGATGGATATTTTTAATAGGTTTCCAGGAAATTACTAAATTGCTCATCATAAGTGATGTGTGCTTACTGCTATTTAAAGATACCCTGGGGGCCAGGTACATCTGAAAAAAAGTTCTAAGTGTGATTTGAACCACCTAGTACAAGAGCTGGGAGAGAGGACGAATGTTCTGCACACCATTGGTGTTGTGGTTTAACCCCAGCCAGCAACTCAGCACCACACAGTTGCTCTCTCACTCCCCCCCCCAGTGAAGTAGGGGAGAGAATTAGAAGAGTAAAAGTGAGAAAAATTGTGGGTTGCAAGAAAGACAGTTTAACAGGGAATGCAAAAGCCACACACACAAGCAAAGCAAAGCAAGGAATTCATTCACTACTTTCCATCATCAGGCAGGTGCTTAGCCATCTCCAGGGAAGCAGGGCTCCATCATGTGTAGTGGTTACTTAGGAAGACAAACAGCATCAATCCAAACATCTCCCCTCTTCCCCCAGCTTATATACTGAGCATGACATCATATGGTCTGGAATACCCCTTGGGCCAGTTGGGGTCAGCTGTCCCAGTTATGCCCCCTCACAGCTTCTTGTGCACCTGGCAGAGCATGGGAAGGTGAGAAATCCTTGACTGGTGTAAGCACTACTTAGCAGCAACTAAAACATCAGGGAGTTATCAACATCCTTCTCATACTAAATCCAAAACACAGCACTCTACCAGCTACTAGGAAGAAAATTAACTCTGTCCCAGCCGAAACCAGGACAACTGGAAATAGTATTAGATGCCTAAATCTGTGCAACATAATCCCAGTTCCATCCTTTTATAGATGTATACTACTAATTTTTTGAGAAACATGTATTAAAGAGGTGATTTAGCTTTACATTATGACAGTTAGACTGATTGACTGAGAAACTTTCTAGACCACATCGACTGTGTTGACTGCATCTCAGCTGTTATGAGAGCTCAAACACATACCTCCCGTTAAGGCAACTTCATTGTATATAGCACAAATTAGGCCGTAAATCTCAAAGGAACACTGAATGTAGTCACTGAAGCCAGTTAAAGAAAATAAACTCTTCAAGTGTATGATTAGTCTAATCTTAATAAGACATCTAAAGCACAACTAATTTATCTAGAGCCATTGAAATTCATTGAGGTATGTTTTTTGTATCCAACTGCTGATTCAAAAAGTACTATTTCTCTTCAAATCCTCTCTTATACCTGGAGGCCCCATGTGGATATCTAAAGCCTAGTGAGTCTTAGATGTCACTAATGAACTTTGTTTAGGCAAATTCATTGCACTTTAAAACTGGGCAGATCTGAAGCTTCTAAAAGCATATATTTCTCTCTAGTGGCACAAAACCAGGCTAAGCGGTAGGTCAGGTGTTATTGTAAAGGATCAAATGCAGATGTCTGATATTTGTGACATAACTGCTATCTTGAATGCAAAGGACAAGACCAGAAAAAAAAGCCTTTTTTTTTGTTTTTTTAACCACTGCATAATTAAGGGACTTTATTTATGCTGCATGCAAATGTGCTGAATGCATTTCAAATTAACAAGAAAATGAAACTGATAAAAATGTCACATGACTATTCAAAGGAAAAATGCATAAATAATTTTATTACATTTGAAAGTTCTGTGCATCTTTTATTTGTGTTATTTTTGTTATTATCACTTGCATTACATATGTATAATGTCTAATAGATTTCTTGGACATCAGTGTATGGTTGTGCCAACTACATTTGAAGATACTGACTGGACCATAGTTTTTGCCTTTAAAGAGTAGCTATCATTCTTTCAGAACAAGTAACACTATACAGGATATGAAAGACAAAGTGCTGCGGAAATACAGAGAGACTGCAGACAGTGATAAGAGAAGAAAGGGGGCTCTTCCCGTCTCTCAGTGGATGGCTTAAGCAATATGTATATGGAATTCAAAAACTGTACATTACCAATACTAGTAAGAAGTATAATTAATGAACCCTTGATAGAACACATTTTTTGTAATGAAAAAACACTCATCATATTTCAAGAACTACTGCATTTAAAAACATGACATTCTAAGTTGAGATGAGATGGCAATTTAAAGTCTTGGTTCACACTCATCATATTTCAAGAACTACTGCATTTAAAAACATATGACATTCTAAGTTGAGATGAGATGGCAATTTAAAGTCTTGGTTCAAAGTCCATATAAGTCAATAAGGGTATTTATATTAAAAATCAAAATTGGATCAGTTCTTACTTTAAAAAATAGCACAAAAAAAATGGATGCAGAGAATGCTGTAGGAATGAGTATTTTTTCTTACCAAAGCTTTAAAGATAGCAGACATGATATGAAAAATAGACTTTTTTAATGTTTGAAAACAAACTACAAACAAAAGATAGTTGGGTTTTTTTCAGAAAACAGTAAATAAGGCCTTTGTGCTGGGTATTCAAAGACAGGGTTCAGCCATACCATGGTAATAAATTTGAATGAGATTTATATGGATACAGTTTCCAGCCAGCCTTGAAAAACTATATGTCTCTAAAGAAAAGCGTTATCTTTGTAATACCAGTTTTATGATAGATGGTGCTGCTGCATTTTGTTAAAGTAATTATTCAAAAAGATGTACATCTCATATAGAGGAATTCTGAATCAAACATACACTAAAAAAACATCGTTTGAGGTTTTCTGTGATGGAGATTTTGTGTTCTGAGTATAAAAACAGTCCCAAAGAAAATGTATAGTGGTAAATACTGCTGTCTGAAAGTATGAGAAATTGCAGTACAACTTATTTGGAAAAATACAGCTGGTTTTGAAATCTTAAAATGTGACTGATCCCAAATAATAATCCTCATTTGAAAACGTTATGCAGAGAAAAAAAGGTCAGCAAAATTGTCTCCAGGATCCAAGTCTCCCTTCAATTAGAGGGACATGATCACAATCTACCAATCTAATCTAATAATGACCAAAATTAAGAACACCTATACTGGCACTTCACTAGAACTTGAGTATCTGTTCTCCAAGTGCAATACAAAACATTTGCTCTCATTTGTCACTCAGTTTCAAAGATACATAAATTTAATGGATATTGTAATTCATCCTAAAGCTAAACACAGCTATTCTTTCATCTTACAATGAACATTTATGTGAATAAGATCTGTCATAGCTCAAAACCATACAGAGAAGGTCCCTCACTCTGTCCAAATCCGTTGTTCATTTACAGCTTTCAGATCACTCCAAACCTACACACCAAATGTTGAAAAAGAAAAACCACTCAACTGATAACAGAAGCCAGCATCAGGGATTATAATTGCTAGCCTCTGGACTTGAACAGAAAAAAGCAGTAAGAACCTACCTGTAGAGTGAATGGTGCTAAAAGTGTAATGTCAATGCTATTGACATTCTGGGAGTTTTCCTTCTGGACTAGCTCTAGTCTATGAACAATCTACCCACCAGCAGTTAAGTGCATTCAGTATGCTCCTGGTTTACACCTTTTAATTTAATTTGAGCCTAAAGTAATTCCATTCAGATGCTCTAAGACCTCTCCATCCAAATAAAAAGTTGGGGGCAATCAGGATATTCACTGCACAAAGTGTACACTGTAATGTAGACTCATCTTTTCGTTGCATCTATACTGCTAAGATGTGCTATAGACTGGGTCACTGGTGGTATAGCTGGAACAGTCTAAAATTAAGCCAAATGAAAATTAAGCATGGATGGCTGTGATGAAGTGCCTGGCCATCTGATTCAGCAGTATTAATATGGTCAGTTTTATTTGGTTTTTCAACTGTTCATTGCACAGGAGGCTTTTCAAGACAGTAGTAGAGAAAGGAGAACAAGTCAATCTGACTTTGTTTTGGAAGGATATAATAGCTTAGCTGTCTCTCAAGCTAAGAACCAAAGTCTTCCATATTATGAGTAAATGATCTAATAAACTGGCAGCTATATAGAAGATGCAAGCTTTATTTCTGTTCAGCATCTGTTCTCCAACAAAAGTGAGGTCTTCTGAATCCCAGGTGGATGCAGATAGCTAACATAGGGAAGTTGGGATGGGAGCGGGGAGGATTGAGATAGATGCTTATTAACAGAGAGAGCTGAGGGAACCCAGCTATAGTCCTGTTAATATTGTTTGCTGTTTACTGGCTATGATCATTCATCCATTTGCATACAAAAAGCTGAATGGGTGTGTGAGTTACGTTGGCTCCCTATAAAGGGGAAAGAGGGCTCTGAATCAGGAACTCTTAATCATTGTTTAAATGGTGTAGGATACCTAAATGCCCATTTTCAGTATTCTGAATTACCCAGTAATTACAATGTTTAAATTCAGCTCTGAGATCTGAACCTGGCCTCTAATCAGTAATCTTTTGCTCTCAGTCTGGTGGCATGTAGGCAATCGCAAAGCTGTGTAAACTGTGAAGATACTAAATCTGAAAAATTGATGCATGCAGTTACCTCTTCCTAGAATTAGAGCATTAGAATGTTCAAGAATAGGATTTAAAAAAAAAAACAAACTCATAATAATAATTCTGGGAATTTAGACAGGTGCAGCTGCTGCTGTTGTTAGTGAGGAAAAGAACATAAAATGCAAAAGGGGAGACTGAGTTACTTATAATGACAGGGCATTCAAGCTGATTTCCAGTTGTTCTGCACTGCATACATGTATTATACTGCAGTAAAGACTTCACAATGATTTCCATGTCTCACACTTGGCTTTGTCACCCTTGCACATCAGCTGAACACTGGAAACAAAACTAATTAAAATCCTGTCCTTTTTCACAGTAAGAAAAGGCTTCAAACACCCATCATAATCTTAAACCAAGATAATTATAAAATGCAAATCCGTATCAGATATATTGGTATCTTGTAGTCATTAATGTTTATACTAAATAGAAACTAAATTTCAAAACCACAGCTTCATTTATATTAGTTGTACTTTTCAAAAAGAATATCTTTCACATGGAAGTCCTAGCTTTTAAACTTTTCAAGCCTTACAACCCTGACATTATCATGCTTGCTGCAGATTTCTGCTCCTATTGTAGCAACATAGGGGTGAAAAGGACCTCATTGGTTACTGAATCTTGTCCCCTGCTGTGTAAAAAATCCTGAGCCCATTGAAGTCAGTGGGAGTTTTAGCATTTGTTTCAATGGTAGCATAATTAGATCTAGAATATCTCAAAAATATTCAAATTAAAGTTGTTTTTTACACATTTTCTTAATTACTTGTTAAAGATAATACTCAAATGTCTTCAATTACAAATGTAATTGGTTCAGTGTAGTTATAATTTGCTTTTAAATTCCTAGTTCTGTGATGAAAATCTTAAAATAACACGAAAGAAATTATTCTTGTCCATGACTAGTCATGAAAGGTCAAAACACACTGAGCTTAGATGTATCAAGTAAAGGACAGGCTAGAGGCAAATGGCCACAGCCTTTAAGCTGATTTAACTCTTCATATCCCTAAGAAAAATTCTCCAGGGAAAGCAGGTATTTGAGTAACAACAGTTGCAGATGACTCTCATAGGGGAGATAAATGCCTATTGGCGCTGAAGATCTGTACTTATCCTGATCTGCTTTCTTAGTTAGGTCAAAGACAAAAGATTAATCCACTGGATTAATACTCCAAATCCACATTTTCATATAGTGAAAAGTTTATATATCTCAGGTACTCTTGTATCTTCTAGCTGTATTATGAAAAAAAGACAGCAAGGTGGAATGAAAACACGTTAGTTTACAAAACATGCTGAAACAGTTAATATTGCCCAGTTTATTTAACACCATAAAAAGTATTTCAGCAAACTTCCGTTATCTGAAGTTACTTGCCTGGTCAAAGTCAGTGAAATTTCCTTATGATCAATGGACAGAAGTGGAGTACCTCCAGAGTGCAATTCAATCTAGTTAACTGAACACCTGTCTTAGACTGGAATGATTCATCCTATGCGAGCAAAAAAAAAAAAATAACATCAAATTTCAATCATATTTCTAATAGCTTTTTTTTTAAGAATGTAAAAAAAATGGAAGTGCTGGAATATATTAATGTATTGGGTTATTTTAACTATTATTTTAAACTATGCCACTGGTACACATAGCACATCAACACCTTTAGAGATTTTCCAAGAAACTGGTATAAATTCCAAACAAATGTCTGTCATTATTCCACAAAACAGAACAAAAATTGTACAGTTATGGATATTTGAGATGTCATTAATACTAGAACAACTGTAAATTAATTGTCATTAACAATATCTTAAATCCAGCATGAGAACTAATTTGCTAGAGTTAGAAAATCAGTAGTTTGAAGAAGAGTGGAATGTAGCAGTTCTAAGTCAGAAGCAGTCTTCAGAGAAGTGCTACCAAGATTTAACATACAAAAGGCTTTTTTGCTAATACACATTTGAGTTCTTCTAGCCTCAGTAAAATGTAATGTTTGAATTATGTTATTAGATTCAGCAAACCAAATGTAATGAGAGTTTCTGCTTACTGTGTTCATGAATAAAACAATCATTTGAGGATTTACATCAAAACATAATGCAATTGTTATTGTAGTCATATGTTTCAATACATACTCTTCAGCTTTCTAATTATTATACTTTCCTTCTCATACTTTGTAAATATTTTCTTAAAAATCAATCAAGCATAGCTGTCCTTTTCTGTTTAGAATCCACAAACTCATAATGTATTTCCTTATTCTATGAATTTTACCCCTTTCCTAGTAGGAATAAAAAGGCATGTTCAAGGACTTCAGGATTTGTTCCTGAAAGTGAAATCTTTACACTGTGAATCATATGAATCCAAAACTTAGTGGGATTCAGCCCTAACTAATTAATAATATAAAATAAATAATTATCTTTATATGAGCTTATTTATATTATATTTAAAAATATTTAAAAATCTAACAGACCACATCAAAGCAATCTTATTTTCATAGCATTACCTTTAAGTTAAAAAACATAGCATGGCATAGATAATGTTAAGTAGTTCATTTTCTGCAGTTGGATGCTGTTTGACAAGATCTGTCCTTGGTAGCAAAATTAGTTTTTCTAAATAACCATTATTTTGAGTAAGTTTTGTAAACAAGTCTACCGCTTTTCGTTGAGCACAGAGAGAAGTTATTTATCAGAGAGAGCTTTGAGAATATCTCTTTGATACATCTGCTTAGCTAGTCATAATGAAGAGACTTTTCTATTTCAAAAAAAGAACTATAATTAAGATTTGTGAGTCTTTGTGGATTGCTGTTACATCCTACGTCAACCATAAATTGATTAATGTACACTAGAGAAACTCTTAGTCTTAATCCAGCCAATTATTCTCCTGGCAATTTTACCATCATAAAGTGTATAGATTTTAAGTGAAAATTGATAGATTTTTGTGTAGTTTATCTAAAATCAGGAAAATAGCCTCTAAGTCTTTAGTTATATATTCTATGTGTTATGCACAAAAACTTGTAATGGGCAAATGGGAAACACATTTTACACAAAGTGAAAAATTTATTACTAGTATAATAATACAGTTAAAACTTCTTCCTGGGCTCAACTTTACTCCTGACTTCTCTACCTCCTCCCCACCACATGGCACAGGGAGATGAGGAATGGGGGTTGTGGTCAGTTCATCACACATTGTCTTTGCCAATCCTTCCTCCTCACACTATTCCCTTGCTCCAGTGTGGGTCCTTCCCACAGGCTGTAGTCCTTTAGGAACAGACTGCTCCACGATGGGTCCCCCACAGGGTCACAAGTCCTGCCAGCAAACTTGCTCCAGTGAGAGTTCTCCATGGGGTCACAGCCTCCTTCAGGTGCATCCACCTGCTCCTGCGTCGGGTCCTCCATGGGCTGTAGGGGGACAGTCCTTCAGGGTGCAGTCCTTCAGGAACAGACTGCTCCAGCGTGGCTCCCTTGTGGGGTCACAAGTCCTGCCAGGAGCCTGCTCCAGCATGGGCTTCCCATAGGGTTACAGCCTCTTTCGGGCACATCCACATGCTCTGGCATGGGGTCCTCCCTGGGCTGCAGGTGGATATCTGCTCCACTGTGGGCCTCCGTGGGATGCAGGGAGACAGCCTGCCTCGCCATGGTCTTTACCACAGGCTGTAGGGGAATCTCTGCTCTGGGGCCTGGAGACCCTCCTCCCCTTTCTTTTTCATTAACCTTGGTGCTTGCAGAGTTGTTTCTCTTACATATTCACACTCGTCTCTCTCCAGGAAGCTGTTGTCCAGCAGGTTTTGTTTTTTCCTCGTTCCTAAAAATGTTAGCATAGAAGATCTACCACGGTGGCTGATTGGCTTAGCTTTGGCCAGCAGGGGGGTGCATCTTGGCTCTATGGTTGGCATTGGCTCTATGGGACACGGGGGAAGCTTCTGGCATCTTCTCACAGAAGCCACCCCTGCAGCCTCCTGCTACCAAAACCTTACCATGCAAACCCAATACAGAGTGTTGGGCAACCTAGCCAAAGTTGGCAGTAAATGTACTTGGGAAGAAGATAAAAAACTTCTGATATCAGTTTCCGTTCACTTTGGGTGAGGATTTGAGCCAGTGTTTCCAAAGAGGCAACATGAGGTCTTGTTAATTTTCCAACAGAAATAAATCATGTGGAATGAATAGTCAGTAAACACAATAAAATTTATCATGTAATTTTTCTGCAATATTTTGAACTTGAAACAAAACCTAAAGGAATAAAAAAGAAATATTATTGAGGCTTGTGAAGCAGAAATTATTTCCTAATATTGTACAGAGTATTTAAAGAAAAATGCATCAAACTTGATCTTTATTAGTTTAAAAAACTATAGAAATTTACGGCGAGTTATTCATAAGTATGCTTGCTACTTGAAAGGAAAAAGAGAGCTCTTGAATTTTAAGATGTCATCAAAATGGGTAAAGTAAAGCACTGTTTAAAAACTGGGAAAGTACTGTTGCTGAGGTTATTTTTTGCACTTTGAAATGTTTTTGAAATTTCTTAGTTTAGGGAAGATATAGTCCTGTGTCTTTTATAAACAGTAGCTTTTACATCTTATTAACAAAGTCCTGTGGGAGCTGTGAATAATATCTGATGCATTCAGAATGAAAATTATATATAGTGTAAGCTTAGTCACAAAACTCTTAGTAATTGTGCAATTTATGCTTTTTGAGCACCATTGCTATTCTGACTTTTTTGTTAATTATATTAATTTATTATTTTTGAAAAAATATTGTTAGATTTTAAAATAGCATTCATTATTTTTTTTTACAGTAAATTTTGAAGGCCTTTGTCATTAATATATTCTGAAAAAGAAATAAGTTCTGAACTGGTGTGTGCGTTGGGGGAAATTAATTATTTCTTTTATTTTTACTTTCCTTTTTAAGAAAAAATAAAATAAATTCCTTGGTCATTATCTACTGGCTTATCTGTAAATCGGAATGGATTTTACAGATGTTTGGGCTGTAGAAGGCAGAAGTAGATAACAGTTTAGACTAATTCAAGTGAGATCTGATTAACTCTTCTACCATACTTTGAAAACCATAGTTGTCTTTTACCTAGCTCTTTGCCACCAGCAGATGGATTTTCCTTATCCAAACTTCTCTGCACACAGACATAGAAGATCATGAGCAGTCAGAACCTCGGGTGCAGTAGACTCCATTTCTCAGAATAACATGATCAAAGAAGACCATGTTTTATGATGATAAAATTATATTTACCAATGAAAGAAACAGGACAGTTATGTTAAAATGCTACAGGATATTGAAAAAAATAAACTCTTTAAAGACTCCATCACATTCATTTCTTTTTATAATTATATAACAAATTCAGGGGATGTATTTAAGTGAATTGTTTGCCCAAAGTTGCAGTCTGTTTGAAATCTTTATTTTAGCAACCATCTCTTTAGCAGATGTTTAAAATTTGTTTACTGGAATATGTTAATTGTAATTATGTAGAAAAACAAGGATCCTTCTTTGCATCTTTAGGAAACAGGGATTTTTTTCCTTTCTTTTGTTTTTGTTTTTTCTTTATAGTGATATGATTAATTAATGTCACATTCTAGTCTGTAATTTTAATTCATAACAAACAAAGCTAAGAGTTAATAGAATACATTTTAAAGATGTTTTCTTTTCTACCCTATTGTGTTTCAAAGTAGATAATGCAAAATCACACAGGAATCTACTAAAGACAGTTCAAAATTCTATCTATAAATCAGGGTTCAGTTCAGTGCTGGATTGATGGATCTTGGGTTTTGTCTTTGTTTTCTTGTGTTGTTATGACTGTAAAAAGTGAGGTTTTTCTGTTTAGAGTAGGATGGTGATACAGTCACTTTGGGATGAACCTGTGAATAAAAACAATAAGAATTCAGATACAAACTTACCTTCCAAACTGAATGATTTTGTAGTAGAGTTTAGTAAGCTGGGTAAAGGCTTACTCCATGGACAGCACAGGACAAATCTATTTCACCTCTTAAGGAAAGAAAAAAAGAAAGAAAAAAGGAAAGCAGTTACTGAAACAGAAAATGTTATGCCTTATTATATCCCATTGCAAGATAATTTTCAATTACAAGATAGGTCCTTTACATTTTTTTATTTTTATTTTTTCAGCAGAAAGAGATAAGCCTTTTTGTGGTCTGTCATCATAACAGTTATTTTTAAAGATGAAAATATAATACAGTGTGAAATAAAATTAATGTTTCACAATGAAAAAATGGATGGAAATAATGTAAAGGTTTTCTGATGTTTGTAGTTGGATGTAATTTGTTGCATGAATTTGTCCTCTTCTCACAAGTATTTTCAAATGCTTGCCTCAAATCAATGGCATGTAACATAAAATCCACAGCTCAAATTTATGCCTATTAATACCGACGGGGACCCTCATAAAGCAATCAGTTTTTTTATTGTGGGTTCCATTTAAAACATCTGCTACATAACTGAATATGAAGGGAACAAGAACAAATCATAAACTATTTATCTGAAGTTCTAGTTAATGATACCTCTATGTCTATGTCATTTTCAGATGATTATTCTGTTGTTTCTTTCCAATCTAGTCACAACACTGACCTTCTTTAAAGATGTTAGTATACCAAAGATAACAGTTTATAAAATCCTTTCTTTTGTACTGGGATTTGGCTACCATACAAGTTTATTTATCTGAGTTTCTAGCTAATAATGACCTTCAGGTTTGACAGTAAAAGAATTTCTAAAAGTATTCCTGAACCACAATAGTTTGTGAATTGGAAGTAAATGATATCAGGGAAGTTTTAGTTAAATCTAAGGTCTTGTCTCTCCTAACCACATTTTCATTTAGAACCTTTTTGTGAAGCTATTAGGTCTGTTGGCAATAAATTTATAACTTTAATTTCATCACTTTTATATATTTTTAGATACATATTTTTTGGATACATTTTTTTTGAAACATATCTGATTTAGAAAAGTGGATACTGGTCTAATTAATATTTTCTCTTGTTCAGAGACATAGTACACTGTACAGCATACAGACAATGAGGCAAACTGATAATGGATGAGAGACATGGAACCAGCCCCTGTGGGGTGATGGAGTCTGTGGTTCCCATTTCCCAGGCTCTCCTCAGGAGATTCAGAGATCTGAAAAAAAAGGGTTTAGCAGAAGCTAGAGTTATCTTGAAGCCATTTAGGCTAACTAGTCTTAAACCCTTCAAATTTATTTAGTTATATGTCTTGTAGAGCCCTTTTAAAGCATAAACAAATTAGCCTTTTTTTTTTCCTGAAATACAGACCTTTCTTCCACCACCTCCCTTTATTCATTCCTCTCTTTGCACTCACATAATATCCTGTAACATCATACTAATTAGAACACTTACCAAAAGTGCTGTTAGAATTAAGCACTCTTCCTATGAAAAAGAAATATCTTTATATAACTATGTATTTTTATTCATTTATTCATCCACCATGAAATATTTTTCAGAAAAGAGACCAAGACCGGTTTTACAAATCTCACCCCACAATACAATACAATATGGATCCTCAAATTAGGCATGAAAAGTTTTGCAATGCATGAAGAAAACTCAGGGTTTAAAGAGCTTAGATCCCTCAATCAATGTTTCAAACGAGGTACCTTCATGCATACAAGATTCATAACCTTTCATCTTATCATGTGAATAGATTTTTTGGGTTTTTTTCTTCTTTTTTTTCCCCCAATTAACTGAATAAGAATCACTATTTCCTATTACAACCAGGAAATATTGCATGTTTTCAGAGTAAAATTAATGGATTACAGCTTTTTTTTTTTT
>JAKFQP010000232.1:126876-150411 GCA_023375905.1 Nycticorax nycticorax | reverse complement strand
TGGGTTGAGATAAAGACAATTTAATAGGACAGAAAAGAAAAGAAAAAAATAATAATGATAAAAAAATGTGGAAAACAAGTGATGTACAATGCAATTGCTCACCACTCATTGACTGATGCCGAGACAGATCCTGAGCAACAGCCCCCTGGTCAGCTTTTCCCCTAGTTTATATACCGAGTATGATGTCATATTGTGTGGAATATCCCTTTTCTCACTTGGGGTCAGATGTCCTGGCTGTGTCCCCTCCCAATGTCTTGTGCACCTTCAGCCTATTCTCTGGTGGGGTGGGATGAGAAGCAGAAAAGGCCTTGACTCTGTGTAAGCACTGGTCAGCAGTAACTAAAACATCAGTGTGTCATCAACATTATTCTCATCCTAAATCCAAAAGACAGCATGATACCAGCTACTAGAGAAAAAATTAACTCTATCCCAGCCAAATCCAGGGCATCTAGGAATAATGAACATTTTTTAAAGTAAAGTCCTTATCCTAAAATGGCCAAATTAAAAAATGTTAGTATTTTATCCATAGGAGCTATTTACTATAGCAAAAAATACTGCCAATAATCTTGTCAGAGAAAAAGGCAATGGTATTTTTAAAACTATAAATTTTCTCCTTTTCACAGTATAGGCTTTGGCACAAATGAAATACACTGCAATATAGAAAATCACTGTAATGTAATGACATCGCTATCCCTATCCACCTTTCCCTTTCCTCTCACTTTTTTAGTGTGAATATTTTTTTTTAATTGATAACCTTCTATACATCTACCAAAATGTGAAAGAAATGTGTTTACTTCGTTGCTGAAATGTTTTTACAATATCTGAAAAAAAAGAAGTCTCTGATTTGTAGGGGGGGGTGTGTGTGTGTGTACAGTTTTGTTTGTTTGTTTAGGTTTTTATGGGTAGGGTGTTGTTTGTTTTGGGTTTTCTGTGGATAATAGAAGACTGAATCTGAGAAGTAAAATGTATAATTCTAACCCTAGCTCAAAGAAGTAATATCCTATTTACTTTGAATGTGTTTTGGTTTTCCAGAGAGTTCTGACATGAGATGAGTCCTGGCATGAACATAATTTCAAAACAAAGAGCATAAGAGACCGTTTCTAATCTTTCTAGCCCCTTTTAATAATGGAAATCAATAGATTGTTATCATTGTTCACTAAAAGATAGAACACAAAGAGCAGGTTTCAAAGCCTTTCTTCAAAAGGGAAAAAAAAATCAAAAGCAGAAGGCTTCCCCCACAGAAGAGATATCTATGTACTCTATTCAGAAATGCTTTGGATTTCATGGTCTCTCTGAGTCAAATATCCCAGTAACTTTAGTTTCTGCATTTCCAAACACAGCTTAATTAATGCAATTGGGAGTAACTATTTTATGGAAGAGTGATCCACGGTTTACATGGGTACCATTTATTGTTGTATGATCATATCAGAAGGCTCAGACATAGACTCATAAATTACTGTCATGTATCTTTATTGTCTGTTCTTTTATGCTGAGTGCCGATTCACTGACTGGATAGTGATACAAACAAGTGATTTTCATATTAATCCTAAATACATTTATTTAATTGGAAAACTCTGTGCCAAATTATTTTTCTATCACTTGGATAACTTAGCTTAATGAATAGATCATTTATAATAAAAACTACTTGAATACGCAGCTGTTGTGGAAGTGTTGACAATGTTTCACAAAACCCCCCTGAAACTGGATGACACACTCAAAGCTTTATTCTTCAGATCTGAAGGTGATGGCATACATTGCCTTCAAGGTTACCCTAGGGAAAGAAGCAGGGAGAGACAAAGTGAGTGAGAGGAAAAGAGAAAAATGTCCCCAGAGGCAGCCAGGAAGAGAAGTGGAGGTCCACAGGTAAGTGTCCTGTCCTGGATGTCCTCTCCAGTGCACCAGGGGGTCTCACAATCGTGTCAACAACCATGACTACACTGCTTTTTTTCCTCAGAAGAACTATACCTTTCATCAATACCCACTCAAAATTCCTGTTGGTTGTCTTTCTTTGATGATATTATTGGCACTGATTGAATAGGCTTAATTAGGTGCAAGGGTTGTGTACTGGCTTCTAAGCTTTGTGAATGCTTGTTATTTGGGTAATATTTGTTGTAAATAAAAATAACTGGTAACCACTTGTTATCTATTTTGTAATATGGAGTCAACAGTGTAGAAGCTACCAGATGAATAGGGAAAACTTTGGTATAGGATTACAAACTAAGGCTAGGCAAACAGAAGGCAAACAGGATGTTTTTCATGTCAAAAAAAAAAAATCACTTTCTCAGGGAAAACAGAATAACTGTGCTTCAAAATGCATGAGCGCAAGGCAGTGAGGATAAGAGCACTTGGCCTGAATGCTGCCACCGAAGCTTCACAGTATGTGGGCTGCAAGCAAAAAGGCAGACTAAAACTGCAAAAACCCTTAGCAATATTAAAGGATTTGACCCTGTACAACAATACATAAAGGACTATATAGTTCCTGTTTTGATCTCCATAAACACAGGCTCAATATTCCACTGAAACAGTCAATGTTTTTTTCATGAAAACCTGTAGCATCTGCAGGAAGTTTTAAGTGTGGGCATGAAACAAGTTTGTCATTTACCTAGTTCCATCTGCTAGTTCTCCAAGTCTGGAGAAAATACAGTTAGGACCAATAGCAAAACCAATGACTAAGATTTTAGGCAGAGACTTCTTTGAGTTTATTAGCCTGAAGCCAGAATAATTTCTGGGCATGCTGACATATTTTCCTCACAGCGAGTACATGAATTTTAAAAGATAAATACTCTAAATATCATAAATGAACAAATTATAACCTAATTAATCTTTTGGGAATTTTAACAAGGTAGTTAATAGTCTTACGTCAAAAAAGATATATAGAAAAATCAACAGTATCTTTAGAATAAAAGTATCTCATCATGAGCAGAAATGAGAAAAAGGCAAGGACGGCATAGAAACAGCATGTGCCTTTCTATCAATATAACACTTCCTTAGCAGATATTTCTTTGCTTTTGCATTTTTCATTAAAGTTATTTCAACAGCAGGGGAAATGCAGGATTGTACTTTGTTATTAATCCATAGTAAGAGAAGCAAGAGGAAGGTGTTTCCTTGTTCCTTTTCACATTAAAGTTAAATATAATGATTCACGCTAGCAAACTTTTTCATTCTAATGGATTTTCTTTCCATGAAAACAAATTGAATATCTCATTTGCTCAGACAGATTGGCAATGATGCACATATAGCTGTATGTACCCACTGTGGAGGTATCTGTAAATGAACTTAGCAGCTAAAGTCAATAAACCAGAAGTCAGAATGTTTTGTGGCATTGTCTTTGGGACTCAGAGAAAAAGATCAACATGAAGGGACACCTCACAATATTTCCCCCCTGTTTGAGCCACCACTTTGAATTCTTGCCACATCTCTGATTTATAATTACATTCTCTACCTTTTAAATCTGGTTAAGCAGGAAATTGTTTTGACTGGGTTTATATGGGTACATGGTTCTTTCACAATGCTCAGAGCCTGGATCTGAGTTATATTATTTAGCCTGTATTATTTCTACAAGCAGTCTTAGAGGGTTTAACAGCTTTTCTAAATAGAGAGGGACAGTGGTCCATTCCTTGATTTGGATATGGCCGATTTTATCAGGTTGTGCCATAATATTAGCATAGAAAATATTTGTTCATAAGGCTATTGCTCCAGCTTTAGTGAAGCTAGTTTTGGATTTGTCACTCTACAGTATTTTTTCCCCACTACTTTTATTTACAATACAGGCATCAGTCTTGCCATTGCCACAGACAAAATGGATTAGAAGCAAAAAGCAGCAGCAAAGTACATACACAAGCAGCCTCATTTGCAGAGTCCCAGCAAGAGCGTATCTGTGCTCATTCACTTCAGCCAAACTGCTTGTCTGCCAGGCTTTACTTCCAGTTCTGGTGTTACTGGCTCATAACGCCATCCTAAAATCCTGTTGTAAGATTACATATTTGGTTTGTCACTCAGCCATGTGGGCTGTGAGGGTCAAGTGCATGGGTTGCCTCTGGATACATTTGCATCAATATAACCTAGGTTGTTTCATTACCCATTTTAGTCCCTAATATTTGAAAGGACCTCCACTTATGTAGACAACAGTGGCACATTCTAGTCAGCATTGTTTAAATTAGATGCAGAAACCCTGAAGATAGAAAGAAAAAAATAAAGCTCAGAAAGAGGGTCCTTGGATCATGTTAACTGCCTCTTTAAACTTTGTATCTAAGGCTGCTTTGTTTCATAAAAGAAATCAATGGTAGGGGAAAGAAAATAAAATAGACATTAAAACACAAGTATTAACCCAGAGGTAACACTCAAATTTCAAGCCATTTATTGCAAGTGGTTTTTTTGATACAGGAAATTCATTTGGACTATAATGTGGAATAACCATCAGGTATCTTACTGTATAAGTGATCTTATTTCAGACTAGGTTTACAGTATTCAAACAGGGGGAAGCTAAGAGGGTGATGTTCTCAAATCCCAACAAACTTTTCAAAATCCAAATATACTTACTTTTCAAATCAAAATTCTCAAATCCCAGTGTAAAAACACTTATGTAGGAAGATAACAAGGTTAGGTGTTATATAACTGATTCAATCAGTTTATTAGATGAGATTATTGGGAAAGTTGTTTGTCAGTAATTATTTCCTTTAAAATCCTATGTCCTCAAATCCATTCAGGACTCTAAGGTCTGTAGACACTGTCAGTGATGACGTCTGGTGCAGAAAATAAAACAGCTGTGATAAGTTGAAGCAAAATTTTTCTTATGCCATAAAATTCTTACATTGTAAACAGATGTATCCAACCTTTTCTGCTTCTTCTCAGAGAGCATTGTGGTATATTTCTGAGCTTATATAAATAGAAAATATCTTTGGACAAATATTTTTAGAAACCTACCAATGTAGATTACTCTAATGATATTGCTCTGGAATAATACATGATTGTTGATATTTCAGGTGAAAAAATGGTACTTTATATGTTCCTTGTAGCATGTTTGGCAGTCCAAAAACATTTCCATAGCAACAGGATTAGAAATAGTCTTCAGGAGAAATGTCAGAAGTCAGATTCTACCAATTGTAATTTGCTGAGGTAATGTTCTTTTAACAGTAAGTATATGCTTAGGTTCCTAATAACTAACTGTGTGAATATATATTTTATATATTTTACAAAGGTTTTATAAGAGCTATACTAAACAGCCTTTATCAAGTTTTTAGATTCCCAGAGAATACTTAACACAAAGGTATTCTGTCATGTGGATGTTAGTGGTGATTAAATATCTAATTGGATTTAAGAATTTATTGTAAAGGCATTGGTATGTTCATAGTATTCTTTTGAGATATTTTTAAATTTATTGTTGGGTATTCCCAGCAAGAAACCTGCTTGTTCAGGAAAGTGTGATAGCAGAATACATTCTGCTGTAGATCTGACTAAATTCACTATTACCACTGTAAATGCAGCATAATTCCACCAAGTTTGATAAGATCAGGATGAGCCCAAAATTTATTTTATGTTAAAACACAAAAAAAGTGCAGAAGCACATACCATCTCCTCTTAAACACAGTATAGCATCTGTACTTTTCAAAATGCTAGCTTTCTTCAGAGAGATGAGTTATGAATAGTTTCCTCCTGATTCACCTTAGGAGTGACCAGAAGCTGGAAGTACTACCAAGACCCTGATCCATATGTTCATTGTACCCTTGCAGGCAACATGGTTTTGATCCTCTCTGGCTTTGCAGCAGGAAACATAGGGGCATTCCCAGGAAAGACATTGGTCTTCCTTATTTGCCTATAGCCACACATCATAGACACACAGGCAGAGATATAGCCAAGTCAACACCAATCCTCATAATGAGTAGAATAATGTCCTCTTGTTCACAGGGCATACCCTCTTCCCCCATAATTTCCAGTTGTGATCTGCTTGTCCTTCAGGAGATAAAAAATGTAGACACTTGATGGGATTAATTTGGCCTCACATGTGGCCTGGATACTAAAATAAAAACAGGATATAGATTTATCCAGGGCTTTTTTATTTCTTGAAAAGTAACAGTGTATGCTTTCTGGAGGATCCAGGAGAGACTATCAGACATTTCAAAGTACCTTTGCGCCTCAGAGATCCTGAATTTTCAGAAGAACAATGCACTTATTAAAACTGCTCTGGAAGTCCCTAACTACCACTTCAAAATATCATTACTTCAGCTGGAACTTGATTGTGTGACAGAGTTTCACTAGCTCATCTATCTGAGAATTTTCTTTTTCCTAGTATGTAAAAGCTCTAAAGAAGTTGCAGTTGTTTTAATATCTTAATGTTCAATCAATTCACCTACATATGTAAGGTGATAATGAGTGGGCTTCCTATATATGAGCATTTGAAATTATTATTATTACTTATTATACCCTTATATTCTACACATGTTCACTGTACATTATTTTTAAGCAGACAACAGCGGTTATTATTACACTGGATAATTAACTACTATTCTAGACAATTAGAGAGTTGTGTTACCTGCAATAAAGATGAATACAGAGCAAGTTCTGTGAAGAAAACTCATAGTTTAACAAATATGGATAACAGTATTAAATAGGTTATATTTTTGATCATCATGGTAACAGGTCAGAGAATTAAAACTGATTGTTTTCAAAAGAAGTCATTCTTATCAAAGCTTAAAAAGTAATTGTTAGTAACTGTTAGTAATTGTTACAACTTAGAAATACTTCTTTCAGCATCTCAGATTCATTTTGAAGATCATCTTTACAGAAAGCTACAACAGTTAAATTTACATCTCTCCTCTTTTCTGTGTCATCTGAAAATCAGTTCAGCTAATTAAAGTAGTACATAGAAAATAGAAGTGCTTATTTCTCAAAGGGCACTTACTTTATCTGAAGATCAACTGATGTATTTTAAGATGTTGAGAGGATGGTACCATGAGAAGAAAAGCCAAAACAAATTAATCCAAGCTTAGAGATGTCATTGTTATTAACCAATTAACATTCATAAATCACAAAAACATAGTGATATCTATTTACAGAAGCAGCAGCAAACAAATTAGAAGAAAACTCCAATGGATGCTTATTAAAAAAAAATATTTTTAACTGAGATTTCTATGCTTGTTTATTTAGGTTTTTTTAGAATTAACAGGACTAATGGTGAGATGGAGGCAATAATTCTGGTCATATTTTTAAGCCCCAGGCAGTTTTATTTGAAATGTCTTCTGTATACTGTGGTCATACTTTTGTAGAGCCATGTGGCATCTTAATCACTTGGAATCAAGTTCTCAGGAGGCATACACAGCTATAACTCTGCTTAAGTCCAGCAAGTTTTTTGTTTTAATTTGATGGGTTTGTTTTATTGCTTACTTTGCTAACACTAATATTTAAGCTAGAAGAATAATCATTAAGGAATAACAATGATCTGCTTGGATATATTTTTGTGAATGATTTTGTGTTTATTTTGGAAGCCTTTATGAATTAACAAGTGTAAAAATCCTTATTTTAACATGCAAAACAAAAGCAACACCTTTGTTTTTCAATTTTATTGTATGATTTTGTATTTTGGTTGTTGTTGTTGGAGAATATAATATCTGTTAGATTTCCAAATGCATACTGGAAACACAAGTTTAGCAATAGTACTTTGCTACAAGCAAGAGGACTGCACTTAACACACACTTGTGTGTTCATACTGAATACTGTATGTGCATTTGTAAAGGCAAAACTGTCTCTGTGTTATTATTAGCTAACAAATTTTCTCAGCCTGGACATACTTAAGCACGTGTCTTTTGAGTGTTTCTAGAACTCAGCAAGCAACAAACATAATAGCTGTTGAGCACTTTTAGGACCTTGCAGTCATAGAATCATAGAATAGAATCATAGAATCACTTTGGTTGGAAAAGACCTTTAAGATCATTGAGTCCAGCCTTTAACCTAACCCTGACATCCCACCACTAAACCATGTCCCTAAGCACCTCATCTGTCCTTCTTTTAAATACCTCCAGGGATGGGGACTCCACCACTTCCCTGGGCAGCCCATTCCAGAGCCTGACAACCCTTTCAGTAAAGAAGTTTTTCCTAATATCTAGCCTAAACCTGCCCTGGCGCAGCTTCAAACCATTCACCCTCATCCTATCATCTGTTACCAGGGAGAAGAGGCCGACCCCCACCTCACTACAGCCTCCTTTCAGGTAGTTGTAGAGGGCGATAAGGTCTCCCCTCAGCCTCCTCTTCTCCAGACTAAACAACCCCAGTTCCCTCAGCTGCTCCTCAGAAGACTTGTGTTCCAGACCCCTCACCAGCTTTGTGGCTCTCCTCTGGACATGTTCCAGCAATGCAACATCTTTCTTGTAGTGAGGGGCCCAAAACTGAACACAGTATTCAAGGTGTGGCCTCACCAGCACCGGGTACAGGGGCATGATCACTTCCCTCCTCCTGCTGGTCACACTATTCCTGATACAAGCCAGGATGCTCTTGGCCTTCTTGGCCACCTGGGCACACTGCTGGCTCATATTCAGCCGGCTGTCAACCTGTACCCCCAGGTCTTTTTCCACCAGGCAGCTTTCCAGCCATTCTTCCCCAAGCCTGTAGTGCTGCATGGGGTTGTTATGACCAAAGTGCAGGACTCAGCACTTGGCCTTGTTGAACCTCATGCAGTTGGCCTCAGCCCATCGATCCAGCCTGTCCAGGTCTCTCTGCAGAGCCCTCCTCCCCTCAAGCAGATCAACACTACCACCCAGTTTGGTGTCATCTGCAAATTTACTGAGGGCACACTCAATCCCCTCATCCAGGTCATTGATAAATATTAAACAAGACTGGCCCTAGAACTGAGCCTTGGGGGACACTGCTTGTGACCGTCCGCCAACTGGATTTAGCTCCATTCACCACGACTCTCTGGGCTTGGCCATCCAGCCAGTTTTTAACGCAGCGAAGACTACACCCATCTAGGCCATGAACCGCCAGCTTCTCCAGGAGAATGCTATGGGAGACTGTGTCAAAGGCTTTGCTGAAGTCCAGGTAGACAACATCCACAGTCTTTCCCTCATCTAACAGGCGGGTCACCTGGTCACAGAAGGAAATCAGGTTGGTTAGGCAAGACCTGCCTTTCACGAACCCATGCTGGCTGGGCCTGATCCCCTGATTGTCCTCCATGTGCCTGGTGAGCACACTCACTGTGGGATGTTCTAAGGGTATTTTGAGACTTCATGAGACTTACTATGAAAAGTTCAGGGAAGGACCAAAAGGAGGGGTCAAGGTAGATCAGAGGGGAACAAGTGTGAAAAAAATCAGGGAAAAGTTGTGTAAGCCAGCTGCTGGACAGTATTCTTACTTAGCTAAGCTCTTAGTTTGATCACTGTAGTCTGCCCTATATTCATATTATATCCTATTTTTAACTACCTTCTCTGAGGCTGCACTCCTGTTCTGAGCATGCATGCACATGTGAACGTGTGAACACTAGCAAACTCTAAGGTGCTCTAGCCTTTGATGAGGATCAGAGGCTGCAGTGCCAGCCACTGGTGCAGGAGAGCGAGCCTGAAGGTACCATGTGTCTAGGGTCCACATTATGTCTAGGTTACATTATGTCTTAAGAGCAGTCCCTTTGTGTGTGTGTGTATGTGTATACTCCACTAATGGCCTTTGATCCTGATCAGCCAGAGAGGAAGAAGACATTTTGACAATATTTGTGCCAGTGCTGGTGAAGGTACTGTCCTCTGTCTACATTTGTCTATATGGGCAGCTGTTTACTGTGTACTTGCACGTGCAGGGGTGTGTGTGTGTGCATCTGTTGGGAATAGATGCTCAACCTCACTGATGTCTAGACCTGGGGACACAGAACCAACAACTTCCATTGGACTGGGAAAGGAGGAGCCCCCTGTACCTTAGAATCTGCTGAAGCCAGCTCTAACAGACCAGAGAGGACAAATTCCCCCTGCTGTGCACTGTCATCCACTGAATCTCACAGCCTCAAAAAAAGATTTATCAGAGATTCAACAACAAATATAATTAATAAAACAAGTAAAAAAAGAAATACAGAAAATCATGTTTCACTTTTAATAAGATTCAACACAGGAGTCAGTTGTAACTAAACTGACATAAGCCACTGCAGTTGAAATAAGAGCATTAACAAAGGAATTTTTCTCCTTAAAGTGGTTACCAACTAAATAAGTAAAACCAGCGCCTATTCTTCACATAAATATGGCCTTACTGCAAGGATACTGTCATAGAGAGAGTTGCCAAAATGATAAAGTTGTAAATGCAAGCAGCCTTGCTCCTCACAGTTTATAACGGGTCAAGAGCTTGCACATTAAGAATTGTTGATAAGTAACTGGTATGTTACTCTCATAACCTACCCTTTCATATTCTACTTTCTTTCATGGTGAAGGCATGATATCAATGTCATGATATCAAACATCTGCATGCATGAGCATCCTTTGGAATATCCTATCCATCACAACAGAAAGGTGACTTAAAGTGTGCTCCTTTGTGAAAGGTAGTGCCCAATCTGAAGTACAACATTTAACAGAATATTAATGGCTTCATATTTTTTATGAATCTGAAATTGGTCTTCAGGTAAACACCTTGAAAATATTAAGGAAGACAGAATTAATTTTTTTTCCATGGTTATTTGCACTGGTAATAAATATTGCTCTTTTCATTTCTATCTGCCAGGCTCTTTTCCAATTTTAGAGTCCAGGATCACAAAACATTTATTTGAATCATATATATTCTTTAATAATCCACATTCATGTTTAGTTACCTTCTTTTCCATATTTCTTCTCCTTTTTGTGTGACTAAGCTGAACATTAATGCTCTCAAGTATTCTGAAACCCTCCCCTTTGGGACACAGACAAAATAGATTAAAAAATGAGCATCTGGGTTTTGTTCCTGTCTCCATCCCTGTTTATTTCTCAATAACAGAATAGATAAATCTTCAATTTTACGTATGCATTTTTTTCCCCTACATCTCTCATTACCTCTTTAAGCAGTAGTTAAATACTTATTTGGAGACACTTAATTTAAAGGGTTATCCTTTTATTTGCTCTAATTGAGTTCCCAGATGCCAAATCAAATTTGTATTTGAAGACTCTACTTTGGCAGAATGCTGCACAATAAGCTCATTTTTCTTTTCATATCAAAAATATATATATTTTAATTCATTGTTCTCATCATTCAGTAGATGTATTTTCATGACAAGAGCAATAATTTCAGGTTTTTTTGGGATCTGCTTAGCAGGATCTAATGGGAGAGAGCAAAGAGGCCCAGGGGAGTTGGCTGATCTTCAAGAAAATCCTTCTCAAAGTAAAAAAAAAGAAAAGTTCCATTATGTAGAGGGGGAAGTCAAGGGAACATTGCACTGTGACAGCATGAATGTGAAGGGAATATACAGGGATGCTCAGCATGGCTGAGCTCTGTGGCAGATAAAATCTGCTCAGTTCCCAGGGCAGAGGTGGTTTACTGATTTATTAATGGTATGTAGTTCAGAACCAATGCAGCAAATACCTTCTACAGCTAATCCTAAGAAATTCTAATCCCACATCCAGACACACAGCTCTGCACAGTTGCGTACACATATACCCACCCCTTCCAACTGGCTAGGTGACCACCAGCACATTCCCTCCACCCTGGGAGTGCAGGATCCCCTTGCTGTCGTAGCCACGGCTGTGCTAAGCTGTATGTGTAATTCTGACATTCCCTACAGATATCTTAGTAGATCTGTCCACACAACAGCAAGTAGTTGCCCCAGGAGGGGAACCCCAAGATGGAGTCCCTGTATACAGCACCAGCACTGCCAGCCCACTGCTGGGTGCAAGCTGCTTCTGGTGCCTCATGGGGAGGCTGCACTGCCCAGCCTGTGCAAGGGTCAGGGTGGCCCGGGGACACTGTCAAGAGGGACAGACCTCCTGTGACAGCTGCTGCTTGCTCTCCACCATCTCTCCATGCTATCACAAATATTCATGCTTCTTTCATTTTTCTTTTCCAGTTGACTGTTTGTTTGTGTGTTTTCCCAAGTCTCTTGGTCATTCCCTGCTTAATCCAGATGATTAGCAGTATAATTTTTTCTGGCAACAGCCATTTCAGATATTCCTTTCACACACAGTGTTTACACTTATGTTTCTATCTTAGCAGGTGCTGTTTGCTGGGCCATTTTGTGTGTGTGCACACATTAACAAGTATGTGTGATAATTCCCCTACAAGATCAAAGGAAAAAAAGAAGTACACAGGAGGTGGAAATTTGGACAGGCTACCAAGCAGGGATTTAGAAACACTGGCTGGATGTACAGGGATGAATTTGGGAAAGCCAAAGCTGAAACTAGGGAAGAATGTGAAGGGCAACAGGAAAGGCTGCTACGAGTATATCAGCAGAATAAAAAATGCTAAGGAAAATTTGAGCCCACATGCTCAGTGGGGCAGAGGATTTACTGACAAAGAACACAGAAAAGCCTGAGTTACTTAATTTTTATTTGCACCTGTTTTTCCTTATGAGATTTACCCTCAGGTCTCCCAGAAGTCCAAGTATATTAGTAGAGTTGGTGGGAGTGAAACAGTACCCACAACAGAGGAAGAAAAAGCTAAGGAACGCTTAGCCTAATAAATTGTACGTACTTCCATGAAACTAGATGGGACACATCCCAGGGTGGGACACATCCCAGGGTGCTCACAGATCTGAAGGATATCATGGGGAGGCTGTGCTTTATCGTCTTCAAAAGATCCTGGTGACTGGGGAATGTTCCAAATGACTGGAAGAAGGCAAACCTCAATTAGTCTTCAGGAAGGGCAAGTTGGGGGATTTAAGGAACTACAGGCTGGGCATCTACGCCTCAGTCCCAGGAACATCATGGAACAAATTATCCTGAAAGCCACTTTCACACACATGAAGGACAAGAAGTTGGTTGGGAACATCTAGCATGGATTTTTAATTTTTTTTAATACAAAAATTAACTAATTAGAGGAAAGAGGAATATCAGATATAATTTTATGAAGTACTACACATTTTTTATCTCAACAAGCATATAGCCATAATTATAACAAATAAAAAATAACAATGGTGTTTCATGCTGCAGAATGGATTTGTCAAAGGTAGCTTTCAGAATGTATCATGTGTGCCTAGCACTACAGAGAAATGAGATTTGTTGAAACAAATAGGATAAGTTTTACTGAAGTAAAGACTGAATAATGACCACTGATGTGATATTTCTCCATTTGTAACTGACTAACATAAAAGAATGATTTGCAGGACAGGTTGATCACGCATCCTTTTGGAATTGGGCATATTCAGCTTATCTACTAATTTCTTTTTCAGGAAGAAGGAATTAATCTAACTAGAAATACATAACATAAATGATGACAATATAGTTATGTAAAGAGGAAGCAATTTTGCCTTTCTTTCAGATAGCTGATAAACTTTACTTAATTGAAGTCACATAAGCTACATTGTGTTGTTCTGTTATTTTCTGATTTGGGTAAGAAATGAAATTTCTCTACTGAATCATCTGCATAATTAAAGGATCTGTCATGAGACATAAACTTTTGGTATTGCTATTTCTTTGCTCCATGCACTGTCCTTTCTTTCTGTGTAAGGAAGGTTGATGATTCAAATCTTGAATGTGACATTTGATTAATTAACTAGAGGAAGAGAATTTGAACTACAGGGTAAATGAATAAATTAAATGACAAGGCTCCAAATCCCTGGTTGAGTGTCACTTTATTCAAAAATACTTTTCCTCTTCATGAACATTTGTAAGCAGACACTGAGTTGCTGTGCTGTGCCAAGTAGACTGGTCTTACAGATGTATGAATTGTTTGAAGATAACTGGGTGTTGTTGTGGGCATCTTTGAACAAAGTGTTGCTCATGTACCACATCTCTGATTTTTGCAGGAAACATTGACATGTATCATTAATGTTAATGTTGACTGCTGTCTGGCATTTGATGAATTTATTTTATATTTTTGCAGCAGGGTGTAATGCCAGATGATCTGTATTAAAATACCTTTTATACTTACACTTTGCAAAACAGTACAAAATCAACATCTTCATGTTGACTGTATTTTGTGTGTTGCTTCATGTCACATTTTATTGTGACTCAGGAAATCCTGTTCTGTGCAAAAACATCAGGAACATATTGATGTCAATGAGATCAGTGACAAAAATTAGGCTGGACTTGCTAACAATCTGAGTAGCAGATTTTTATTTCTGTAACTCAGTTCTGTAACATCACTTCTTCTAAGGTACTGTTTGGTTTTTTAACTTTTGATTTTTGTGTAATACAAAGAATGAGCAGAAGTCTGTATATCAACAATAATTGTAATATGTAATCTATACTGACTTCCTTTGATTTGGTAATTCCACATGGAGTGGGTACCAGTTACAGGGTTTATCTACCATGCAGGGCAGTACTGTATTAATAATACCTAAGCTAGCTTTGAATAAGATCTTCTACAAGACAGTAGAAGTCTTCTTGCTTGCTTCTACAAGGTACAGTATCTTTAAAAAATATTAGTTTGGGGCCTGAAAACCATATACTTTGTCAGCACATTATTGTGCCCAAAGTAGTGAGCCTTGACCTTTCAGTTTGGAGCTTGTTTGATTATCACTGTATAGCTCTGCATTGCTTAAATAGTAACAGTAATAAAATTCATCCATAAGAGAACTGCAAGCACCTTGGGAAGCACAGGACAGATAGAACATTCTGAGGGGTTACAACAATAGACAATGTTTTTCCAAACACAACAGGTGATAAATGAATGGGTGGATGGTTGGAATAGAAACACAGGACTAAACAGGACCCTGAATATAACTGTTCTACTGGAAATGAAGTGGGAGGGGGCATAGAACATCTCTGTATATGCCTGTGAGACAAGTTCTGCACCACCAGAGTGGAGCAATCTCTAGTTTGTCACTATTTCTGCTATCATTTAGTTTAGGTCCATTTTTTTTTTTCTTTTAATTTTTGTCTTAAATCTTTTCAGGGATGAAAAAAGAGGGGAGGGCAGTTATAGGAAGAATGTATATTTGTAGTCCCTGCTCAATTAAAAAGTGCATTGATTTCAGCATATTTTAAACACAGGCTCCAGTGCAGTGCCTAGTCTCACAGTCTGTACCTTGAACCTGAGCCAAACTGTACCAAAACTAATTCATGGCATGTTCTCATTGACATCAATCAGAATCAAGCCTTGGAAATCTGTTTATAAAACTTTTTTTTTCAGATATGTATTTCATAGTGTGTATCCACATTCTGTGGGATTTTTTTTCTTTTCAGTCAACACTTTTTGCTGAAAAATGCAGATTTAGGTGAACTACCCAGAGATTTGATTTTTAAATTTAAGATAACTTTTTTTTTTCATTTCATCGAAAGTATATGAAATATATGTACATGAAAAGCAGTTCAGTTGTTCTCTGAAGTTAGACCAGTTGCTTTTAACAGCACCACTTTTCATATTCCTCAGTAATTACATTTTCCATATATTTCCTCCAAGATATACTAACTTGTAATTTCTGTTGAACTTTATTTTATTTTAGTTATTTCCAGTGCTAATTGCTCTTCCTCATGTTTATTGACACATCACACCCATCATTCTTTCCATCTCTGTATCTATTCTAAATATCACTAACGTGATCTTTTCTTTTTTTTTTTTCTGTTTTTTTTTTGTAGATTTTGATGTGGAAGACCAGAGAACGTCAAGTCCTCTCATCCACAACATAAGGAGAACAACCTTTCATAGAAAAAAAAAAGAAAAAAATCCTAAAGGAACAGTTATAATTTAGTTATTTCCTGTACTTCAGTACTCCTTTTCTGATTAAAGGATCAGAAACAGTAGTTAAAGTTGTATTTTGGATGGAAAAACATTTAATGAAACTGAATGTTACAAAAGGACATGGCATCCAAAATCGAGCTCCAGCACTGTCATTTATTCCACACAAGTAAGATACTGTAGAGAAACTTCTCGCTTCAGTGGAGCACTGTGTGGCTGTAACAAACCTTGAACATTCACCACACTGTTGTATTAAGGATGAAATATTCAGCCTACTGTATCTATCAAAGAATTCCACAATACAAGTGGGAGAGTTGGCTTACAGAGCATTTATCACGTGCAACATTGCACATCCAGAGCTGAACTCTGATTCTCCTGTTCAAAACGTCTAATCCTCTCTTCTGTAAGAGGACCAATTGACCCAGAGTAAAAAACTGTCTGTGATGCCAACTGTGCAACTCTTCATCATCTTCATATATGGCTACCCATGTGGAATATTCTCAATTTTTAGGAGATTAAGTGTGTGAATACACTGTCACCTATGCAGATAGCAGGTGTAAAAAGTAACAGTATTGCAAACTTTAAAAAATACAGATATATTTGGGGGCTTGCTATTTTTAACAGAACAGTAGATTTTTTTCTTTTTTTGGTTGTGAAGATGAATGACTGTTGTTTTGGTGTTCTTTTGTAAATAAATATAAGCCTCAAAGTATCAAGAACTAGATACTAAAGTCTGATATGTTTTGAAATTAATGATATATTAATATATGTTACAATATTCTAGTTTACTGAATTTAGAAAATCAATCCTTTGCAGTTCTTTCCCATTTTAAAGCATACAGCTTTAATAAATAGATTAGTTGCTTCCTCTTTGTCAATTTTGGTTCCAGTAATAGAATTAAAAGTACATGCTGTACATGTTGTCAGGTGTACTACGTAGCAATAGTCCAAGATTGCATTTCCCAGCTCACTGAATGTCCGGATGAGAACCAGGTATACCTCTCTTCCTCCCACATGCACTTGTGCCCACAAGCTCTAGACTGGGTGATAAAAATGCCGAAACTGCAGGATAGCACTGGAAAGAGCACATGGGCATGACAAGAACTGTTGCCACTTCTGCTGTCCACAGTCCATATGTGGTGGGTTGACTGTGGCTGGACACCAGGTGCCTACCAAAGCCACTCTATCACTCACCCTCCTCAACTAGGCAGGGGAGAGAAGATATAAGAAAAGGTTCATGGGTTGGGATAAGGACAGGGAAAGATCACTCAGCAATTATCATCATGGAAAAAACAGACTCAGCTTGAGGAAATCAGTTTATTACCAATCAAATCAGAGTTGGATATTGAGAAATAAAACTAAAACTTAAAACATTTCCCCCACACTAATCCTTTCTTCCAACTTTCTCTACCTCTTCTTCCCCCTGAGCAGCACAGGGGGAAGGGAAATGTGGGTTGCAGTCAGTTCATCACGCATTGTTTCTGCTGCTCCTTCGTCCTCAGGGGGAGGGCTCCTCACACTCTTCCTCTGCTCCAGTGTGGGATCCCTCTAACGGGAGACAGTCCTCCACAAACTTCTCCAGTGTGAGTCCTTCCCACGGGCTACAGTTCTTCATGAACTGCTCCAGCATGGGTCCTTTCCATGGGGTGCAGTCCTTCAGGAACAGATTGCTCCAGTGTGGGTCCCCCGCGGGGTTGCAGGTCCTGCCAGCAAACCTGCTCCAGTGTAGGCTGCTCTCTCTACGGGTTCACAGGTCCTGCCAGGATCCTGGTCCAGTGCAGGCTTCCCAGGGGTTCGCAGCCTCCTTCAGGCACATTCACCTGCTCCGATGTGGGGTCCTCCACGGGCTGCAGGGGAATCTCTGCTTCAGCACCTGGAAGCACGTCCTCCCCCCCCTTCTTCACTGACATGGGTGTCTGCAGAGTTGTTTCTCTAACATATTCTCACTCCTCTCTTGGCTGTAATTGTGCAGGGTTTTCTCCCTGCTTCTGAATGATGTTATCATGGATGTGCTACCACTGTTGCTGATGGGCTTGGCTTTGGCCAGCAATGGGTCTGTCTTTCAGGCAGCTGGCATTGGCTCTATCAGACATGGGGGAAGCTTCTAGCAGCTTCTCACAGAAGCCACCCTTATATCCCCCACTACCAAAACTTTGGCATGTGTCCTGGTTTTGGCTGGGATAGAGTTAATTTTCTTCCTAGTAGCTGGCATAGCGCTGTGTTTTGGATTTAGAACTAGAAGAATGTTGATAACACACTGATGGCTTAGTTGTTGCTAAGTAGTGCTTAGACTAGCCAAGGACTTTTTGAGCTTCTCCTGCTTGGCCAGGTGCATAACAAGCTGGGAGGGGGGACAGCCAGGACAGGTGACCCAAACTGACCAAAGTGCTATTCCATACCGTGTAACATCATACTCGGGGGGAGTTAGTCAGAGGGGAGGCAAGGAAGAGTGATCGCTGCTTGGGACAGGCATCGGTCAGTGGGTGGTGAGCAATTGCATTGTGCATCACTTGTTTTGTATATTCTATATATTCTCTTATCATTATCATTATTATTATTTTTATTATTTTCTCTTATGAAACTCTCTCTATCTCAACTCATGGGTCTTACTTTTTTCCTGATTCTCTCCCCCATCCCACTGAAGGATGGGGGGAGTGAGCGAGTGTCTGCGTGGTGCTTAGTTGCCAGCCGGGTTAAACCACGACAGCGTGCAAACCCAGTACACCATAACATGTCAGGTAAGAAGCAGAGGGGAGAAGGTTCTGCACCTCCAGAAAAACATAAGGTGCTCTGTGCTTCCTGAAAGAAGCCTGAAATAATTAATTTTGAGATATCATTATAATTTAGGACTTTGTTAGTGTAATATACATTTTCATTGTAAACTAAGATCCCAAACACAATATTTACAGTTCCATTTACTGTTAAGCTTTTAAAGGGATGCAGCAAATGCTTAAATGCAAGCTTATTTTTAATAGAAAAGGTTTCTCTGTACCTTAAGTGCCTCTAGAATTTTATTAAATGTTACAACCTATTAAATGCTTGTCAGATAAAGTCATTATTCTTTATTTGATCTTTTTATCTAACACCAGTTTATATTCACAGTCTTAGCTCCAAACTATTTCTAGTCAAAAAGATAATTAAATTTTAATTTAACAATTAAATTGACATTCCTATAAATAAGTGTTTAAACATTTAAAATAATTTCTGGAAAAAAAATATAATTTTAAAGAACTTGCTTTAGTTTATTTATTATTTAATTATTTTTCATGTATTTTGGGACAAGATTACCTTTCAGGATATGATCTTTCATTTCTTCCTATGCTTTTTTTGATAATGAGGAAAATGGGGAAGACAATAAAGTGGGGAAAAAACAAAACTTTTTTTTTCTCTCTCAATGAAATAATATTGCAATTAATCACCTTAAAAATAGAAAAGAATAAGCTATTTCTTGCATCATTTCTTCCATCAAGTTTAGCTATAAGTATCAATTTATTAGTTTTACCTGAGTTAGAGTAATATAATCACCTTAAATTTACCTTCTTAGGAAACTCCAGAAGTCCAAAGTAGGCAGTCCGAAAGCAGTGAAGAAGAGGCATTTTTCACGGCGGATATTGTAGTCTTGGTCTTGCTTCAGATTTATAAAAAGACTATAACGAAGATTCCTTACACAACTCAGGAAAGAAAAATATCTGCCTTGTTAAGCAGTGAAATAATAAAAACAGGTGGGTTTTTTTCATCTGTCTAGCAAGAAATGAATATTTTTCTCTTCCAAAATATTATGCAAAACCAGGACTTATTAACTCACTGAACTGAGCAAGAAGTGTTCTCTCCTCTTCTTTGTTCTCATCCTTCACCACAGTGAGTTTATCACAACATCTCTCTTCCTCTTCTATAAGCAGTTGTGGTCTGACAGGCAAACAGAACAAAGTACAAAGGAAATTATAATGATCATAAAGAAAAGCAACCTTCTAGACCTGAGAACTAGATAATTCAGCACTTAGTGAAAGTTTTAAAATACTGTTGAAAAAACCAATACAGGTAAGTGTATGAACTCTGTACAGTAAAAGCCGACAACCCTGAGGACTCTAAACAGGCTAAAATGTCATAGGACAGAGTGAAAAGTCACACACTTTGGAATAGTATCTTTCATGTCTACTGTAAAATGAGATATAAAAAACTACTGGTTAAAATGCATAAGCACGTTCTGAGCCAAGATTTGTACTCACAGGTAAGTATTCTAATCACTGTGCAAAAGTTTCCTTCGACTTTGAAAGTTGTCGCAAATGCATTCATGACAAAAGTGTACACTGCTGAGTAACTACCTACATGAAATAACTCTGTACAAGATGGAAAGTGAAAAGAAACATTTGTGATGGAACATCGACTGTGCTACCATAGATGCAGCAAATTCAGAATCTACTGTCCTACAGTGGAAAGCCACAAATATAAGGACCCCAAAGCTTAGTTCTGTGCAACTGAGAAGCTGAATAGCAGTTTCTCAGATTTATTCCTTGAACTACTTCATATTTACCCCTAATCAGGGATAAGAAAGGCTTTAGTATCTGCTTGAACCAGCTTTTGCTAGCTGCTTGAAAGTCACTCCCCTATACTGACTACTGCATAAGCTGAATTGAAACAGAAAAAAAGCCTGACAGCATTGTCGGGGAAGAAGGCATTTGCAAAACACAGACTTTGAGAATAATGCTAATAATTAAAATATTCAAGGATGTACATTTAATAGAGGAACCACATGTTAACATCTCTTTCTCTCCTATAGACTTTTCTTAAGACAAATTAAATTTTAAGCATTTTTATACCCGTAAGTTTTACAGTTATTTTGTCTGAGCAGGCTAGGTGCATACAAGGGGACAACAAGAGATTCAAGATTCATGTTCCTAACTAAAATAAAGTCAGTACAGATGTAATTAAAAAAAAAAATATAGGGGGGAAAAAAAAATCTAGTTTTACTTTTATTCAAAGACAAAGCTGTGCTTTGAGAGTCTCTATTCTGCAAAGAAATTTAGGCAAGGTAAAGCCTTTTGATTTTTTGAAATCTCTATCTATGTCTTTATAATGGGAGAAAAAGGAAATTAAGTTTCCTTTTCTGAAGCATGCAGTTAGGATGTGTTCACAGAGTTGCTCTACACTCTTGTCCATAACTGTGAGAAGTACAGCTCAAGGATGCAGCTGAGCTGTCTCCTAGTGGGCCACTGTCCAAGACCTCACCGAAGAGAGAGTGATGTATTAGAGTTGAATGTCCCCTAGTATTTCTGTAAAGGTTCATATGCTTGGCAAGATACCATTCTATACTCTTTCTTATGCCTCTTGGCCATTTTACCTCTCTTGGCTTGTCTCCAAAAATACATATAAAATGTCAAGAGTTTAGGTTCCAGATGGAGGTGTGCTCCTTAGTGTTCATGAAGTTCTTTCCACATCTGAAAAGGAAAAAAAAAAAATGCTTTCAGGTTAGGTTGAAAAGACTACAGAGAAGAAGGATTAACATCAGCAGTAATTCTCTGTTACTGCTCACCCTCCTTATTTGGATCCCCAGAGAATAAGGCCTACTTGACNTTTTTTTTTTTTTTTTTTTAAGAGAAAGGAAGAGTGAAGGGTAGGGGAGAAAACAGACTGGTGATATAGCTGGATAGAGGTGAACAAAGTCATAGGGAAAGAAGTGTTCTGGAGCCAAGAGGCGAATGAAAAACAAGTTGGAATAAGGAGGTTTTTTCCTCTCTGAACATTGGAAGCAATTGTATCAAAATGGTAACTGTTCCATTTACATATTCTTAAAATTCCATTACCAAAATTGTGTGTCAACAGGCACTTTTAAGTTTAATTATAACAAATGTGAATGCATCTTAGGAGGTGAGGTGCATTCCACAGTTTAGGTATACAAAACTACAATATTCAAAGGTGCAATTAAATTCTAAAGGGATTTAACTTCCTGCATAAATCCAGGTTGAATGCTATGTTGGCTAAATCCACTCAGCAGGTATATTTTTCTCTTTAACCTGCAGCAGGAAACCCACAGTTTCTTGATCTTCAAAGAATGCCATAATCTTCATTTGGTTTTCAAAAGAGACCTACCAACTAACTAACTCTGAATGCAGAGGTGATGATTATGCATAATCACAAAAAAAAAAGTGCATCCAGGAAATACTCAGGCCAAATGACGAGTGTATAGTGTTATTTGAGTTTTAGGATAGAAAATGCCTAAATTCCAATGTAGGTAGGTCAGTTTCTATCCTGTGATATTTACTTCAAGAAACAACAGGAAAACCACAAGCTAAAAGGTGATGCACAATACTGTGAACGGCAAATGTTTCACCTGTAGTTCTCATCTGGCTGCGCAGAATGAATGGCTATGTCATCTAGAGCCAGATTATTAAGGAATTAAGTAATCTACACCATAAGGTGTGATGCACCTCAGCTCTGTTCCTTTTGATCACTTCAAATTCACTCCTTCCCTTAGGAAATGAACTACTTTTATCATCTCTCTTCTTTTCCCTGTAACATCCCCTACATGACACTGGTACTAATGACCTTTTATATCACAGACGGTCTAGTTGACACATGCATAAAAAAAACCAGAGTAATTGTTCACAACTTGTGTTGAGATTGGTCCATTTTTTAAAAATGTATCACTTCGCTTAATACAAAAATATTACCTCTAGCCTACAAACAATGCATTACCTCAATCACCACATTATGCTGGGTGCTGAGAGTCATATTTTGAGATGTCTAACTCTTCATGCTTGCAATATAAAGATTCTAAATTTTCCATTCAGGTTTCAGGCTCCTACCCACTGAGATGAAACAGAGGTTGATACAATGCTCAACAACACTTTCAAACCTGGAAGTGTTTGGGAATTGCATTCTCACTGTATCAGGTAAAGGTAAAAAGGCAGAATCTTATCTTACATAAAATGCATATATTGTTTAACTGGCAGACTGAAAATAAGAATAAACGGATTTTCATATATGCAAAAATAAGGAAAAGAAATGTTACTGGGATTAATGGATTATTTGAAAATAACAATCAGAGTCTGAGAGAGCTTACAATCTGAGAAATCTTACAAAATAACATGAAAATTTTTGTGATTGAGTACTGTAAGATTATCTACTAACTGCTATATTTAAAAAAATATATAGACCATCCATGAATGGCAGTGAATTAAAGATGTTTGGTAAATTCTGCTTATGAAAATAAAAATTAGAATATCAGATAAGACTGTAAATAAACCCAAACATGTCACCTCATCCTTATCGAAAATGTTTTCATGTTCGTGTAATATATAGTTCCCAGTACTATATTTTTATTACCTCTATTATGGGGAGTAACTTCCAGTTTTATATCAGAAGGGGAAAACAGATATTATAAATACTGAAGATCAAAGTACAGCATCAGAAAAACATGCCAAAATCAAATCAACAGAAACACACATAAATTCCTGAAGGCAGAATGTTTCTCTGATGAATTACATCTCACAGACAAAAAAGCCTCATGAGATAATTAAGCATCAGCTAAACACCCTACTTTTCTGAAGACTGATGTCAAATGATGCTCATGAATAGCCTGATGAAGGCTTCACTGCTTATCATGGAGCAAGTACTTCTGGCTCTTTCTGGGGGCTCCATGCCCCGTGACACAAATGGCTGTTGTTTCTTACCTTCTGGAATCTGATGTTAGTGTTTTCTGAAAAAAAGTCTTCTACTTCCCAAAGTCATAACACTCTTGCACTAACTTCAAAAACTCTCATAAAAAAAAAAAAAA